>WNNJ02002896.1:0-148557 GCA_012934845.2 Pomphorhynchus laevis | reverse complement strand
TCCTCGCTGAAAGCCTTCAATCTATTCGAGGACTATTATGCACCTCAACTGGCTCGACACCTTATGATCGAATCTTCAACTTCTCTAGACGCCCATTAATTAAATTCAATTTACCAGAATGGCTCCGTCGTCCCGGATCTGTATTCGTGCGAAACTTCTACAAACACGACAAATACGACGATAAATTGCTCAAAGCTAAACTGATAAACGCGAATCCAAACACGGCTCATATCGAACTTCCATCTGGGAAAGAAGCAAATATTTCAACTCGACACCTATCTCGTTATCCTTCAGAACCTCCATTTACAAGGATCCAGACAGTTCGGATATTCGTAGTTCGGGATTGTCAAGGGACGGGGATGACGACTGTCAAGATAGCTTCGATAGGAACCAGCCAGACTATGAAGATGATAACGATAACGGAAAGCAATATGGTGTCACTGACAATATCGATATGAACTTGAGTTCAAAGAGGACATCAATTCCTGAGGCAAACCATCATCCCGTGACAACTAGAGAATTCTACCGACGAAGTACAAGAAGTCGAAGAAGTCCTGCATACTTCCAAAACTATCACATGGGATGAATGTCTTGATTGTCTTCAAAATTGTCTTGATTGTTAAATACTTATAATAAAATAACATACACAAATTACAATTGACGTCGCTCTGCAGCAAATTACAATGCGAAATCAAGAAAATTGAAACAATTTTGGATTAGTCAACTCAATCCTTATTGAAATCTTTATTGGAAAAGATTTATTGGACACAATCTTTATTGAAATCTACACGAGAGACTTTACTCTGATAAAGTCTGAATATACATACATATAATGGTCAAACAGAGGAAGACTACAAAGCGAGGTGATGCTGCCAAGTTCGTGGATTATCAGGTTCGGTGTTCAAGTGAAGATTGTCATGTGTGGACAAGTGTTTCAGTTCCGGGGAAAAGAAAACAGCTCTGTCTAATGCATCTTTCTACTGCGGGTACTGCTGCGCATCTTTGATAAATGATTTGAAGACGGAATCTACCCCCTTGGTTGTCGGTCAGTCGAGTTGTAATTCTCTTGGACCCATATCAGCTCCACCAATTCCAAAAAGCATAAGTGCCGGTCAAAGTAAGGAAGTTCTTATTTCCAAATCTACTAAGAATGTTGAAAATTCCAGTCATAGTGATGGAAGCTATTCTAACTCTATATATCCCTCCTCAAGTCTTAACTCTATATATCCCTCCTCAAGTCTTGCAAATAATCCAATGAATATAGATTTAACTGTAGAGGGTGAGACTGTAGCCATGGGTGTTCCAGTGCATTTACCTGATGTTACTAATGATGAAAATACATATTGTCAGGTTTTGAATCATGGTCATATGTCTGATAATGGGACTGTCAAAAAGAAGGAACAAGCGTCAACGATAAGTCAACATACACTATCCGCAGTGTCACGTGACAGTCTCGAATTGCAAATTGGTAATAATAGGAAACACACCGCTGATCGATGTAGATCTGTTATTCTGGCCAATGTAAGAGAATCTTTATTTGAGAACGCACAAGTACGTCTTAACGAGGACGTCCAGAGTGTGAGATTTATATTGACGCAGGTACTTGGTTCTTGCAATGTGGATATTGTCAAACGTGTTAAACTCGTTGCATTATTTCGACTGGGTAAGCGTGATACACTTAGTAATAGGCCGCGTTTACTCAAGGCCGTATTTAGAGAGCAGTCACATGCTGAGTTAATTCTTCGGAATTCATATCATTTAAAAGGATCCCACGTTAGTCTCTTAAAAGATCTTGACGCTCTTCAAAGGGAGAAATTGTCTCAAGCTAAGAAAGAACTTGCATCTCGTGTTGCACTTGGTGAGAGCAATCTATGTGTGCAAAATTTTCAAGTAGTGAGGCGACGCATTCGAATCAGTTGGTCCCCATTAGATGTATCGCCTCTCATGAATGTGGAGGGTTTTGGCAAGGTCTTACAGCATATAAGTGCCTAGCTGATTTGGGATCTGAAGTGTGTCAGATTGCTAGAGATGATATTATTACTCGCACTGGTGTGAATAAAAGTCATAGTATATTTTATTGTAATGTTCGGAGCTTGTTACAGAAAGTCGATGAGCTAAAGTTTAGGATCGAGTCTGTTAATCCAATTATAGTTGGTATTACAGAATCTTGGCTTAATTGTGATGTATCCGATGCTGAGGTATCCAGTAGTTAAAGTTTTGCTAAATTTACAAATGAGGGTGTTTCATCATGCTCGGTACAAACGTCAGATTAATGTTTTTCGGGCGAACTATGATGCTATTACATCAAAGCTGCATAGAGTAAGTTGGCCTGATCCGGCTGTTGTCGGAGTTGACGAGGCCTTGGATCATTTTCGCGTGACGCTTTATTCTCTAATGGTAAAATTCTCACCTTTGAAGTCTAAGACTAGTCGGAAAAGCGCTCGTTGGTTTGATACTGAGCTGGCTACTGCGATGAAGGCTCGTGACTTCAGTTTCAAATGCTTTAAGGGTGGGTTTTGTGAATATGGTGTTTATAAGCAGGCGAGAAATTTCTTCAATTCTTTAAAGCGACATAAGCGCTATTTATTTGAAAATGGTCTAGCTCATAGTTGTAGACATGATCCCAAAGCTCTCTTTCTATATGTGAATAGTAGTAGGAACGCTAATAAAACAATTGGCCAATATTTTGATAGCGTTATTGAAGACGACCTTGCTGAGATGTTCTCAAGGCATTTTTACTTGTACAAAGAGACTACAAACGAGTATTCTGAACCTATCCAGAACAGTGAGACGATAAGAGGTGCTAGTGTTTCATATCCTAGTTTAGACATAGCTAATTTGATAACTCCTGAGAAAGTTTTAGCTGAACTGCATCGTCTTAAAGAGACAAACTCCAAAGGTGCTGATTTGTTACCTTCGATATATCTTCGTCGAATAGCAGACTCAATATATACACCACTTTGTAACATATTTCGACAATCTATTATTGATACGAATCTTCCAAAAGAGTGGAAACAATCGATCATTCACCCCATCTTCAAAAAGGGTGATAGATCTTCAGTAGACAATTATAGACCAGTAAGTATTACTTGCTTATGTTGTAGAATGTTAGAGCGAATTATACATGGTTATATGGTCAAGTTTTATAGTGAGAATAATGTAATAGCTTCTGAGCAACATGGTTTCCGTAAGGGTTATTCGACAGTTACTAATCTACTCGCTGCCCATCTTGATTGGTCAGCTAATAAAGCCGTATCAATTGCTACTGACATCATATTCTTCGATTTCTCTAAGGCATTTGACAGAGTAGACCATATACTCCTCCTAAATAAACTAGAGAAAAGTGGCATTCCATACTTGCTTGCTAGATGGATTGAATCGTTTTTAAGCAATCGTAGTTATTGTGTGCATGTAGATAATTTTTACTCTTCTTCGCGGCCATGTAATATAGGGGTGCCTCAAGGTTCAGTATTGGGTCCATTGTTATTTAGTGTCTACATCAACGATATCCCGGAATTTATTGATTCTCGGATGCTTTTATATGCAGACGATTTGAAAATCTGGCGGGCAATTCGTTCACCCAATGATATAGTCAAACTGCAACGGGATATCGATGAAGTCGAAAATTGGGCTCTGCTCAATAGGTTGATTGTAAATATATCAAAATGCAAACATTTACGTGTTCGTGGCGGAAATGCTCAATCTTTAGTTAATTATAGCTTTCAAAGCAGTGATATAGAACGAGTGAACAAATATAAGGACTTGGGAGTGTGGATAAACAGTGATTTGAGTACCGTCACACATACTGAACATGCTTGTTCAAATGCGTTGGGGATAATCGGTCAACTTCGACGCACTTTCATTGCACTTAATCAATTTGCCCTACGTCCGCTAATCTTTGCTCATGTGTTGAGCCGTCTTCTATATGCTGCGCCGTGTGTGTATCCCCAAAATTCAAAAGAACATATTAGTTCAGAGAGGATACTTCATAGAGCTACCAAGCTAGCACCGCAACTGAAATTTTTGTCGTACCCTGATCGATTAAAAGCACTTAGACTTGAGACTGTCACGTGGACCCGCCGGTACATCGATATGAGTATGGTCTGGCAAATTCTTAATGATTTGGATCATCCACTTCGAGATTGTCTTCATTTGCGCTCATCCAATATCCTCCGAGGCCATGGTTTAACCCTGCGACGTGAAAGGATAAGAAAATCACGAGCTGTCCAATTTGATCGGCGAGTTGTATCTCTGTGGAATAGGCTTGGAGAGTCAACAGTGTGCAGTAGCAATATCAACGAATTCAAAAAGAAATTACGGATGGAGAATGCCATGGGGAAAGCTGCTTTTCCGTATTTGTGATACTTTTATTATATTTTCTTTTTTTCTGCAGTGAACCAGCCAATTAAGCCATGCTTTTATGTGCTGTTGAAACATTAATAATAATAATGTGGTATCACATTTAATTACTTTATCATTTATATTTAACTTTACCTACTATTTGTAGATTTGTGAATAAAAGCCATTTATTCTCTCTGGTTATCACAGTGAACTATGTCGGAAAACAATTTATAGGAGTGGATGACTAAGATGATTGGATTTAGTGGATTTGTTTAAACGAATAAAGAATACAGGAGCGATATTGTTGAAGAGGGATGGGTTATCATCAGGAAGAATTGTTGCTAGGATAGACCTGAAAGCAGATACATCATCATCGAGGCGAGATTGTGGAGAAGCAGATTCGGAAAGCTTTAAGTTTGATATGATAATACAGCGATCGAGCGAAGGAAAACAGTTTCGTGGAAGTAGTTGACGGACAGAGATGGTAGGAGTTGAGGCTGATGAGCAGATAGTAGTGGAAATAACAGGGGTGCTTGATTGAGAATTAATATTAATGGAGCAAGTGTGACAGGAGGGGTGTTGAATCGATTGATCAGAGATGTGACTGGAGATGATTTTGAAGGAAGGATGTAAATTATTTGGAAGTGATACGTGGGAGGTAGAGTAAGGAGAATTAAGATAGGTTGGGGCATGTGCGACAGGAGTGGAGTGTTGAATCAGTTGATCGGAAATGTTACTCTAAGTGCTTGGAAATAGTAGGTGGAGTTGATTCGTTTATGTTCGGTGTAAAGAAATCCACTAATAAGCATAGTTACAATATTAGAAATGAAAGTACATTCCGTTTAAGGCGTCTTTTAGTTTCGCAATCTTCTGTCTATGCTGAGCTAGGCTCGATTATTGATACATTCATCTCCTAGCCCTGATAGCATACACCCCTACCTACTTCAAGTTTTAAGGTCCGTGCTAGCCTCAGTATTTAGTGAATTGTTTCAAATGTCGATTGATAAATGCGAAATACCACTAGATTGGAAATGTGAAACTGTAATTCCTGATTTTTAGAAGGATGATATGCACAATCTTGAAAAATATAGACCTGTGAGCTTAAATATTGTTGTTAGTAAAATTTTTGAACGCATTATCTACATGTAGAGAACTTATTGCGCCACTCGAACAAACTATACCCACGTCAATATTAATTCACCGTTGGAAGATAGTGCTTGTATAATATACTTTGTGCTGGAGAAGCATGGGTTAATGAAGTGTCTAATGGAATAGCAATTGATTGTGTCTTTATTGACTTCAGTAGAGCATTCGATCGTATATGTAATGAAAATCTTATTGAAGTTCTTGTAGACTGTAATGTAGATACGATAGTCGTTAATTGGCTTTATACATTTCTAACGCAGCATCTTATCGTGTTCGTGTGGGATCAAGCTTGTCATTACCTCGTTCAGTCGCGTTAGGTGTACCTCAAGGTACTGTTTTTGGCCCATTACTTTTTAATATCTACCTAAATACATTGATAAAACGATTGCATTGTCTGTATTTAGCTTTTGCCGGTGACCTTAAGATCTGATGTGGACTTTCATCTAGAAGCGATATAAATGTATTACAACAGGATTTAAATATTATTTACGATTGAAGCGTTTGAACAGAACTCACACTAAATGTAGACAAGTGGGCTCATTTGTATTTTGATCGAAGTAATATACCAGCTAGCTACATGCAAGAAACTAGTAACGTATTACAGCCACTCACACACGTGACCTTGGCACAATTGTTCATTCATCTCCCAAGACTCGCATGAATATGGACAGACTGTGTTCAAATGGACGGCGTGTTTTTATTGAAAAAATATTTCAAATCACTGCCTGTTGAATGTTTTAAGATTATTTACAATGCATTGGTTCGTCCTCACATTATTATTACCCGAATGTCAGGTTTTTGATCGTATTAGGGACGGAAGCTCGTTGACATACAAGTAGAATAAGATAGGTCTTAAAATATATCCTTGTGGTACACCACTAGATACATGAATCCAATTCGACAATATCACATTTACGCGAACTGCGACGGTTCTATTTTGAAGATAATCACATATTCATTCAATAATCAAATAATCGAAGCCATATCCTATAAGTTTGTTTATTAATATATTATTGTCAATAGTGTCAAAGGAATGGGATAAGTCGATAAATATTACATATGTATCAAAGCCGATGTAAATGCACTCGCCTAATCATTTCTTGCAATCGGCAAATCAGAGGAGGTAGACATACCTACGAAAACCATGTTGAGCAGGATGCAATATATTATTATTGGAAATGGGTCGAATGATTTCCAACAAAATTATACTCTCCAAAACTTTACAGCAAATGCACGTAAGACTCATTGGTCTAAAATTATAAGCACATGACCTATCACCTTTCTTAAATACTGGACAAACTATAGATTTTGTCCAATCTTTGAGAATCTTTGACTGTGATATATAGAACATAAATATTCATTGTAGTGGTTCGGAAACTTTAGAAGCTAATTTTCGAAGAAACACGGATGGCAATGCATCAGTCCCAGCAGAGTGACAGCGTTTTAATCGTCGTTTTCACATTGAGTATCATTCAATCAACATTTCCATGTACAAAAGAAATAAATTTATTCGATAATATACTCAGACGAGTGTCTCGATTATATACAACAATTTCAAATTCTTCATACGGAAATATGCAAAATATTAAACATTTGTCCTATCCGGCCTCGTTTAATTTACTTAGATTTAATAGTCATGTATATGATTGCTAAAGGCTATGACGAATCCTCTCAGATTATGTAAGTTTTAAATACTGCACTTGTCACTGAGGACATTGTTTGCATCTAAGAACACAATATCATGAAAAATGTCCCAGTCTATATCGTGTTTTGCATCGTGCTGTTAGTGCATGGAATATTATTAATATAAACCCTAAAAGAGCACGCAGGCTCATACAGGGGCATCACGATATTTAAAAAAGAGAATTTAAAAGTAAAAACAAAAAAGACAGTCAAAGAAAAATTGAGAGCGCGTCCATATTGTCTTTCAACGTGTTTTTAAAGATATCCTTAAAAGTCCTCCCATTAATGGTCATCACAATTTCCATTAAGAGGATATTCCTCATTTGAACCACGCGGCTGCTAAACACTGAAAATACGTGTATTTCCGCTACAAACAACGTCCATGTCCTCTCAGATTAATTCGGGTCAGCACATATAGAGCATCGATGCATGGATGACCACTGGACGAAAATATGTTGTAAACCATCAAGTCGCTCTCCACACGCCTATACTCATTTGTCTATATTCCCAATTTACGCATACACTCTGCATATAGGACGACAGTGAATATCCCACGCACACGTTTGGAAACCTATCTCAAATGCTTTTCGGGAACTCTACGATCACATTTTGTAGTAGAATATTCTGCAGGAGATGTATATGTCAGAATAGACCGGATGTAGCTGTTGAATATCCTAACAAAAAGAGGTCCGACAAACGCTTTGGAAGACACGCAGTAGCATGCCAAGCTTACGGCTCGCTCGGGATGCAACAGTCAAGTTGTGATAGGTGGTCTTCATGTCGGATATTATCACCACACTCAAGTTAGTGAACTTTTCGACTTTCTTGATCATCACTCCTCCAATATAGTATGGTGTATCCGAATATGGTGTATCTATGTCTCCCGTCGTCAAACCAAATCCCTCCAAATCATCAACTGACAGCTCTTCTATCGTGATCTCACCTACTCACGTCAGTCGTCTTCCTTTACGGAAGCGCTTTACTTCTCGCGATCGTTGCGTCATTGTTACTAATATCACGCCTTCTAACTCCTTATCTCCACAAGCACGTCTGGACCACGATGTTTCCGCCTTCAGATCCATCCTCTCGTCTATTGTTCCTGCGGATAAACCATCCTTTTTCAAGGACATTTCTCCTGTCGCATTCATCCGTCTAAACAAATCTTCTCAATCTAATCCTTCCCAGCCCCCTCTCCTAAAAATTGTTTTCAAGCATCGCTCTCACGCGTCTTCTGTCCTCTCTCAACGATTCAAATCATGTCATCTTCAACCACTCAAATTTTCCCCGATCGCGCCCCTTCTGAAATCGCTCAAATCTCTTCAGCCCGTATCGAAAAACGCCGTCGCGAGGAAAACGGCGAAACATCACTCTCCATCCGAAACATAGACGGAAATTTTCAAGTTATCCACACCCGTCCAAAAATTCGATGGCGCTCCATCTCTCCTATCTGTCTTCTCTACTAGACTCTTTCGCCACAGCACACGGTTTCCGCCTCGGTCTCCTCAACACTAGATCTATTCTCAATAAATCCGATCTTATCCTCAACCTTTTCACCAAGCAATCCATCGATCTCATCTGCCTCACCGAATCCTGGCACTCAGATTCCGACGACCTTTCCATTCGCCGTCTGCTCTCTGCCGGTTGCTCCCTAGTCGAATCCGCCCGCCCCCTCAGCTCATGCCCTTCTAAATCCTCTAATCATGGCGGCATCGTCGCATTCGCGCGTCACCCAGCGTCTCTTCGCAAAATCAATCCCCCTTTCAGTCCTTGCTCTTTTGAATTGCTCACTTGTCGTTATTCTAACCCGATCACTCTAGATCTCGCCATTGTATACCGTCCTGGTTCATCAGCTCCTACAGCCTTATTTTTTACCGAACTCGCTGACCTCCTTTCTCATTGTTCTTTGTCCTCAATCCCTTCACTCGTTCTAGGCGACTTCAATATCCGCCTAGACCGCCCCTCTTCCACAGATTCCATCCGCTTCATCAACATTCTATCCAACTACAATTACAAACTAATCTCCACTGCCCCCACACATATACTTGGTGGGGCACTCGACATCATCGCTGTCCCCGATCATTTTGCTGCCTACACCTCACTGTCCATCTCTGATCCTGGTCTATCCTATCACTTTCTTATCACCCTTGATCTCACTCGCAACCACACCCCTCCTAACACACCTACAATCCTACGTCGCCCTTGGAGAAATCTTGAATCTCCCTTCCCCGCTCTGCCTTAATCAAATCGTCTCTATCATTACCCACAATAAAATATTCATCTCCTCACGATCTCGCCTTTCTTTTCGACTCTGAGCTCACATCCACTCTCGATATTCTCTTGCCCTTCAAGTATCACCCACACCGTCGCTTGCACCGTGCCCCATGGTTTGACATCCAATGTCTACTCTCAAAGCGTCGACTCCGCCATGCTTTTCGAGTCTATCACCGCTCTCTCAAACGCGATTTCCGCTCGATCACTCCGTCTTTTCGTGATTACTATCTTGCTCTTCGCCGGTCTCATCTCAACCTACTACGTACCAAATGCAACTCCTGGCAGCATAAAATCATCACTTCATTCAACTCTAAGACTCTCTGGCATACTTTTAACTCAATCCTGGCTCGTTCCTCTACGCCGTGCAACATCAATGCTAATGATTATTCGTCATTTCTCCAGACTAAAGTATCCACGCTGCTCTCTCACACCCCGGAACTCTTTCATCTTCTCCCTGTCTCACCTACAGAAGTATCATCTGTCCTCATGTCCTTGCCCAACAAAACCTCACCTGCCGATCCCCTGCCTACCCACATATTAAAATCTATATGCTCATCGATATACTCATTTCTCACAACCTTGTTTAACTCGTCCATCCGCAGTCGTATCTTCCCTTCACACTGGAAATCCGCAATCGTTCGTCCCATCCTTAAGAAACAATCGCTCGATCCCTCCCTTTTTTCTAGCTATCGCCCCATTTCACTATACCCACTCTTTCTAAGCTCTTAGAACGCCTCATCTTAATACAAATCAACGCTTATCTCTCCTCATCCAATCTGTACCCTCCTTTCCAATCCGCTTTCCGCTCTAATCACTCGACAGAAATCGCATGCATAAAAGTGTACAACGACTTACTCATTTCTCGAGACAAGGCTCTATATAGTGTTCTCATCTCCCTCGACCTCTCCTCCGCATTCGACATTGTCGACCACTCCGTCCTCCTTTCTCGCCTTCGTTATGATTACGGCTTTTCTTCCTCCTCCGTAGCATGGTTCGCCTCATATCTATCCGACCGTTCCTTTCGCGTCTGTTCTAATTCATCATCCTCCCCTCCCATCCCTATTTTTTGCGGGGTCCCGCAAGGTTCTGTCCTAGGTCCTTTGCTTTTCTCCCTTTTGCTTGGCGATCTCTCTCCATTTATCAAACCTTACTCCTTTAACGTCATGCAATACGCCGATGACATTCTAATCTATGCTCATGCACCCGCACATCGCATACACGATATCGGCATTTCTGCCTCCAACTGTCTTTCTTCTATCCACAAACGTCTCTCCAATCTCCATCTCGTTCTAAACCCCGAAAAGTCCAAAATAATGTGGATCCTCCCCCGTAAACCAAACATATATCCTCCCATTGTTTCTTTTGCCTCATCGATCATCCCTATAGTCCACAATCTCACTTTCTTAGGCTTCCATTTCGATGATCACCTTTCCCTTAAACCCTTCGTCCGTGACAAGGTCCGCTCGTCTAACTTAATTCTCCGTGACATCCGCCGTATCCGCCCCCTTATCGACTTCCGTTCTTGTATGTCTCTTCTTTCATCGCTTCTTTTCCCTAAAATCGATTACTGCCTTAGCCTTTTCGTCAATTCTCCAAAATCCATCATCCTACCCCTACAACGAATAATCAACACCGCCGTTCGAGTACTCTTTCGTCTCCGTCGCTTCGTCCACACATCCACATATTTTGCCCAACTCTCCTGGCTCACCATCCACATCCGCATCAAACTCCGCCTTCTTCTCGTTACTTTTCGTCTCATCGCTGTCGGCTCCCCATCGTTCATCAACCTTCCTTTCTTAGAACGATACTCGCCCCACCTCGCTATCGCTTCGTTCCTGTCATACCCTCTTACTCCACGTTCCTAATTACTCCAACAACTACGGTCTCCGATCCTTCCTCGTCGCCGCCTCACTCGCCTGGAATCAACTCCCTCTTGACGTCCGTCGCGCTCCCTCCTTTATCACATTCAAACACCTCCTCCGTTCACACCTTCTCGACGCCTGATTCACAGTCTTGTTTTGTTGTGGTCATGTAAGCGTGCGCTGGCACGCATTTGCCACGTTAAAATAAATCCTTTTTTAAAGGCATTCTTGCTCTACGAACCTTTTATCTGACAATGAAGCTTGTATTTAATCCACTTTCAGTAGTAAGGCAGTAAATGTTTCTGTGTAATTTTGTCGTGTGTTCGACCGAGTTCCCAATAGTCGTCTTTTTCAAATAGTGGCCGAAGATGGAATATTATTTTTTTATCTAATGGATCTTTCCAAGTACAAAATGGTAGTACATTATCCTCGCTAAGTTTAATTACGTGTTCCTCAGGGTACTGTACTAGTACCTTTATTGTTTAATATATTCATAAACAGTTTACCGAATCTACTCCACTATCCTTGTTTAGCTTTTGCTGGCGGCATAAAAATATGGTGTGAGGTCCTATCGGAAAAAGATCATATCCGCTTACAGTGTGATATTGATAGGTTTCATACGTGGAGTGTTTACACTGGGCTAGTATTAAACATTTTAAAGTGCTCACACATACGGTTCGGAAAGTTCAATGTTTCTTCTTTGTACAGTGTCGGATCATGTAGAATCATTTCGACTAATCAAATTTATGATCTTGCATACTCATGCAATCAACACTGAAAACTAGAATGGACACTGATAGACGGTGCACTCCCGCAAGAAAGATGATTTATATCATAAAACGTTGTTTTTGCCATTATATCCACTCTGTTTTGTTAGGACCTACAACGCGCTAGTTTGTCCTCACATCGAAATATACCATCCAGGTGTCGTTCTCTTCTACGGCAGACAAAATCAGAGACTCAGAAAAAATTCTACGGCACGGCAGCAAACTCATTCAAAGAGGTGGATGATTTCTAATTAGCGATTAACTTCGATGGGAATGATATCAGTGCAAACCAGACTACTCTTGGCGATGTGGCATATAGTAAAGGACATTGATATCCAAGCAACTGTTTTGAAATGTATATCCGACAAAATGGTAGGTCCACAATGTTATCGCGATTGTCACGCACAGAGTTACAGTCTACAAATTCGCATAGTTTCATTACCACATGACATTGTGGCTGCATCATCAATAAGCAAATTCAAGGGTTTGGACAACAGTTGCATAATACGTGCGGATCAAGATAACATTAGAAAACTTTATCCTAGGAATGCTTGTTACTGATCTTTAATTATTTTTTTTATATGCTGTGTTGTACAATAAGCGGGCAGAACGGCCTTTTTCGGTCAAAGCTCTTTATACATAAAAATGACACGACTTACATTTTAACAATGCAAACCACATATTGTTACTAAGTAATGTAGCAAAAACTGCTATGATTTATCTTTTATACTTCATAGCACACATGGTTTAGTACCTTGCTCGCTGGAGAAGGTGGATTTTAATCGCATTTACACTAGTTTGCAGACACGTGCTTAGGATTAAAGCATAGAACAGAATAGCATTCTTACATTTCAGATATTAATGACTTGCTTTGGAAATATATTTCGAAAAGTGTTAGATCGGTAAAGAGTCCACAAATTCGCATAGTTTCGTGCAATTTTTCAACAACTTTATGGATTCCTTATAGACCATCCAAGTATTACAGCATGTTGAAACGTTAGTGCTCTGTGCTTGCACCTAGATGATCCAAACAGACCCACTGACAATGAAAGGAATTGTCATATCATCGTTATTCATGATCAAACAAATTCAAACTGGCATTCCCAATGTTCGTTAAAGTTGATATACAACTCAAGATTATGATACTTTTTGGTGAAACTTTCTACATGTAGGCAGATGTCGAGATTTGCTTATATGTAAGCCCTTATTAGAAAATCATAAAGCATGTAAACCCTTAGAAAGTCATTTTTCATGTAAGTCATTCTAAGAAAGTCAAAAAGCACCTGAAACTTGAATTTAAAGCAAAAGGATACGGAAGAGTAGTGCGCTAGGCTCTCTTATTTTTACATAAGATTTTATCCGCGTAGAGATATGACGTCAGGTTGAAAGTTGGTATTCCGTTATAGCAACTTACCGTTGCAGCCGAAACCGATGCTTACTCAGCATATTATGCATTTGTGGTTGAGGTCCAAGCGAAGTGATTACACTTAATACCTACCACTAGATTCCAGTCGGAATGGTTTAAAAGACTTGGAAATAATATTTCACCGTTTTACTCACACACTGAAATTGAACAAATCAGGTAAGCTAACTAAATCTTCATATTTTATACTATATAAAAATTTTAAAAATATTTGAAAAAGCAAAAAAAAACATTCCAGAAATATACAAATGAATTGTCTTAAGAGTGCCATATCCAGGTTTTCATGAATCTCATGCATCGCTCTGTATCTTCTGTGGCGTTCTCTCTCTGTCTTCTTTTTGTTTTCAAATTTCAATCTCGGATTCTTCCATGGTATCGTTCCAATACAAATTGTACAAAAACAGCATCCAATTGAAATTGTGATGACCACTAATCGGAGGACTTTTAAAAATCTTCTTAAAAACAAGTCAAAGGACAATATGGACTAGCTCTCAATTTTTCTTTTACTGTCTTTTTTGTTTTTGCTTTCATATTTACTTTTTTAAATATTGTGATACCCTTGTATGAGTCTGCACGCTCTCTTGGTGGTCTATAGTAATAATAATCTGCATTATAATCAATTTAGATATTTTAAATTGATATAAAATAGATATATCTGAGACAAACATTCATTTGTTGATATTTTAAATTCAAATTGAAATTAAAATAGATATTTTATATCTGAAACAAACATTCATTTGTATCTTTTTTACTTCGATTAAATCAGATAATAGTAAATATTAACTAAATAAGGCATCAAACTCAGCCTTCTCGTTACTTTTCGTTTCATCGATGTGGGCTCCCCATCGTTCATCAACCTTCCTTTCTTAGACGACACTCGCCCCACCTCGTTATCGCTGCGTTCCCGTCATACCATCTTACTCCCTGGAATAAACTTCTTCTCGACGCCCGCCACGCTCCCTCCTTTATCACATTCAAACACCTTCTCCGTTCACACCTTCTTGACACATGATTTACATTTTTGCTTGTTGTGGTCATGTAAGCGTGCGCTGGCACGCATTTGCCACGTTAAAATAAATCTTTTTTAATTGCTTAGTAATTAATTAGATTTTTTAAGTAAATAAATTTTGGATTTTATTTAATCCTTTATTTGAGCAAGTGTATTTTTCGCTTACAGATGGGAGATGATATGAAATATCCACATTTCAAAATCGAACAAAGTTCATTTACTTTTGATCAGTTGTTGATACTACGAAATCGACGCATTAAAAAGTGGTATAACCAAAAGGATGTCGTTTCCTTAAATTATTCATTCACTTTGATGTCCGCGTTTTCAATAGGTAATGTTGTGCGGGCAGGTAGGCATTTTTCTCGTCGTTTCTATACACCTGTAAAATGGTCATATTTCGCGAGCTTCTGTATAAGTGGATTTAGCACCATTGGATACTATTTATCGCATAAAATACTTGTCAGAGATCAAATAGTTTCAGGAAGGCTTGATTGCGCTCCGTGTGGCGAAATTCGATCTGCGTTTCTATCGTTATTT
Source organism: Pomphorhynchus laevis (assembly GCA_012934845.2). Taxonomy (NCBI): domain Eukaryota; kingdom Metazoa; phylum Acanthocephala; class Palaeacanthocephala; order Echinorhynchida; family Pomphorhynchidae; genus Pomphorhynchus; species Pomphorhynchus laevis. The sequence goes on along the minus strand of WNNJ02002896.1, from coordinate 133,518 downwards.
TTCAATGTAGTTGTGCCAGTTCCTTGTCTTTTGTTTTGGAATCTAATAGTTGCCAACAGTACTAATTGCTATCAATTACCACATATATCATTATACAAATTGTCGAAATCTGAATATGCAAAACAGGTATATAAGCTTGTTATGCGAGATGTTTTCAATAAGAGTATGATAATAACCCTGCAAAAGCAATCACTTGTATCGTTGGTATTTGGGATGTTAATGTTTTCGGTGCAATTTTATCAGTTTGGAAAGGTTGTCGATAAGTTACAATGCAATAAATTAGAAATGGATTTGGTTTCAATTTGTCCAAATCTTTTAAACGATAAATGATAATTCGTCGAATAAACATTATAATTACGTTGTATTAAAAGTATTAAAATTTATCGCGTAATTTTCATCGTAATATTTACAAATGTATTTTACAAATTATGGTAGGGTTATGTCTAATATGGAGTAATTTGAAAATTCCTTACATTTATAAATCAACAGTATGCAAGCCTAAATATAGCTTGATTGAATTTGTGCATTTTTTAAAATCATAATACTTTAATTTTTAACACCTTTAAAAATGTAAAGTAATCTTTTTTAAATTTTTTGAACTTCTCGGTTTGTTACTTGGCCATAGATCAATGTTACGAACTATGAAAGAGGATATCAGTACAGGCCCTACAATATTTCTGTGTGAAAGGTGCTTCAAGGTGGCTGACTACTTGCCTACGAAAATATCGTGGCTTACACTTAACGATCATTGACACACATATATACACCTCCTCCGTTCACACCTTCTCGACACCTGATTCACAGTCTTGTTTTGTTGTGGTCATGTAAGCGTGCGCTGGCACGCATTTGCCATGTTAAAATAAATCCTTTTTTAATATATAGTACGTAAGATCTTGGGCACGATTACGTGCTCGCATACGCATTAAACACTGATATATTATTACACACTGATTTTAAATAGTTGATAATGATCCAGCGGCAGTAATTTCCTAAATTGGCGACCGTAGTATAGGATAATGTCGTTTCATCAGCAGACAGACGGCTCTCATTTTGTGTCGTATTCACAACAAAACTATTTGCGAAACAATATGTAAGCTAAATATGACAATAAAATTCTGAAATTCGATAAAGTTCAACCAAAACAGCTTTACGCAATTCAATACGACAATTTTCAAACCAAGTGCCCTTGAGTGCCGAAATAAAAGGTCGGCTTTCTTTATTTCTATTTCCAGGACACCGGAAACCGTGAACATTTAAATGCACTTCAAATTTTTTCCTATTTATGGGTATTACAAAATAAGTTTGTCTTTATGAGACCTTCAAATCCAAATAAAAATAAAAAAGAAAGGAAGCGCCATATTCACCAATATCTTTTAGCCATTGAATGCAGGCATTTTCGTTTTTGCATGGCCCAAACAATAGAGTGACAATATTTAAAGGCATATTGATCTGTAAATTAAGTAACTGGATGTATATCAAATTAAATCTATGCTTTCAACGGACTATTTTTTCTATCACTTTCCGTAACACTCCTGCGCCTTCCACTTTCCACCATTATCCTCATTTCCTTAATTTCCCGTCCCCCTTCTTACTGTCCTCTTCCCCATTCCCCAATATCTCCTTCCACCTTTCCCATTCCCTAATCTTCCCCCTCTTTCCCCATTATCCAATCCCCACATTCTCTTTTCCTCATTCTCCTATTCCACCATAGAATTAAGATTTCCTTATTTTTTATTGGGAATAAGATGTATTAGGAACACCTCTTATTTTCAATTTATTGGATGTCATACACAACAAATACAGTCTCGTTTAACATTTTATGTAGAAAAGGGCAAAATACATGTGGATGGACCTTTATTTGGGCGAATATGCTTGTAGGCGAAATTTGTCCGTGAATAGCTTACCTCTCTTTAAAAATGATGGAATTGCAGCATTATCCAGATTACCACTTGCATCATTTTTGAGCCCTCCATTTGAAAATTTAAATTTTACTGAAATACAACAAAATATTTGTGGCACTATTCAGACTAATTCACATGCAATTCAAAATCTTCTAAGTAATGATTTGGCTCAAGGACTTATGAGTAATCCTGCATTGCTTAGTTCAATTAAGCTTAACAATCCACATATGCAAAGAGTGATGGAGCAGAACCACGAGGTTTCACAATTCGTTAACAATCCGGATTTAATGCGTCAAACAATGGAAATGATTCGTAATCCTACAACTATATAGGAAATTACGAGAAACCATGACAGAGCCCTGATTAACCTTGAGAGTTTACCGAGCGGATATAATGTTTGACAGAGAATTTATCGCGATTTTCAAGAACCAATGCGTAATGTGGCACATTAGCAGTTTGGTGATAACCCTCTGAATACTAATTCTAGCTAATCAAGTACAGCTAACACTAGTCGAGTAGGAACTCAAAATACAAATCACCTGCCTAACCCGGAGGCATCTCAGAATACTACATTTCAAAGTAATCGTTCTGCATCCATTTTAAATCATTTGCCATTTAATTTCGTCGATTCGTCTAGATCATATGTATCTAATACAAACCATTGAGAGTTGCCTTTGCAATCTACATCAAGCGAAAACACTAATCGGTATCCACGATGAACCCTCAACAATTATTAGTAGGCGCTGCTGAGTATCCGCGATCATGGTATTCTACTTAATCTGCTGCGTATATATGAATTTATACAGGACGAAAGACAAAGAAAACAAGTACATCGTGTAATTCATGAGTTTATAAGTCAGTGGCCAATACCTGAAATTTGTGCTCTATGCACAAATACTCGAGCATTGAGGACGATTGTACAAATTCTACAGAACCTAATTCGTCTTAGGGACACATCCCCACAAGTATATTCACAGTTGATATCTTCAAATATAAGCGGTCTAGTCGATAATCAAATGAATAGTCAACCTACTTCATCTAATGTGGATTCTTTTCAATCACCAAGCAATAGACAAACAGCTTATGTAACAACACCATTTCAAAATTTACAATACTCAAATCAAGATTATACTGCTTCGTTGTTTCAACCATTAGTTCGTCTTCATCCCCAGCAACATCATCCGACAAATCAACAACCAAACCAAACTCAAGAACAACTTCATGCATCCGAACTCGTACAAATGTAGACAGTGGGATTCCCTAGTCGTGATACTAATCTTGAAGCGCTTGTTGCATATATGGGGGACGCAAAATTGACTGTAGAACGTATTAAAGACTCTTGACTTTTATATTTTGAACATTTAGATTGTTTATAGTTGACTAAAATTTTAAATAGTTGATAATAACCATTATTGATAAAGAATTATAGGAGCTGGATTCGATTATTATTTGATTAATAAAAAAAAATAAAAAATTTTGTATTCATTAAAAACTTGAATTTATAATTGCAAACTGGTGAAGAAATTAGAGTCGATACTCTAATTTAACGTTTTAAAGTGAAAATACCAAGAAACAAAAATGAAAATATCAATAAGGCGATTACATACGATCATCCAAATCAGTTCTTATAATTTTGTTTAATCTCAGTTCTCTTAAATTTTGTAATTTTAAAATAACTACTCAAGTAATTTAATAAACAAAAATTTTACCAAATTTAAAATTAATTCCACCTGTTTGTCTTTAAAATTTTGTAAATGTCGTGGTGTTTTGGAATCTGATCGTTCGTTACGGCAGCTTTCGAGTTTGAACTATTTTACTATCAAATAAAATATTCGTAAATGACGATCAATTTACCAAAGTATTCTTATAAAAATCAAGAATTTCTAAATTTCCAAGGATTTTTCAATCCTTGGAAATTCTTAAAAATGGAAAGCATACATTGTGCATAGATTTAAAGATATAATATTTTAAAACTTTATTAAAATGTTTCTCTACAATGCAGGCATGCAGATCATTGCTATACAAAACGTTTACATAAAATTAAAGACCGTATATTGTCTTTTATTGTGTACAACAATTAATCATGCTATATCCATCCCAATCAACATAAAGATTTAGATTATAAACTTCTGGCAAATAACATTCTTACTGTAATTAATGCTATTAATGTAAATTAATATATTAATGTAATCAAATCTTACTGTAATTAATGCTATCCGTTTTGATATTCTGTTTATTATCTTTTTGATAAAAATAATTAATTACAATTGCAATTAATAACAATTAATTATAAAGAAAATTATTGCGGTAATCACGACTATTGACGCTTTAATTTTCAATTACAGAAATTAAAATAAAAATTAAAAATTAATTTTTTCAAAATTTATTTTAATTAAGTTAATTCAATTAATTTTATTATTTTAAAATAAAATAATTTTTAAATTAAATGTTTTTAAATATTTTTATTATTAAATTTTAAAATTTTTAACGCTTCATATGAAAAAATTATATATTTAATGTTAAAATAACAAAGTTTAAAAATTAAATTATTTATATTAAACACAGCAAATGTGAAGAAAGGATGCATGTTAATAATAAAATTTGAGTTATGGTGTGAGGATGTACAAAAGTGCGCATCTCTTCAAAAGTGCGTTTTTCTAGTACTTCAAAATCGGTGAACATATAACATGTCGGAGGTTCAAAGCAATTGCAATTCCAGCAAAATTCCTTACGAAAAATCAAAATTCAACGAAAAATATCAGGTATTCTCAGATAATACACACTGCAAGCAAAAGGTTAGTTCTGTTTCTATTGTTTGTGACGATGAAGGGTTACTTCCACCCATTCCCAAACTTACAAATTTGGGTATTATAAAGATATCAAAGCCCGTTGCTAGACATTCATTATTTAATATTTTCCTAAGGAAATTTTCTACTGAACTTAAAAATAGAGTTGTTTTTAACTGTGTTCGATACAGTGAATCAGAAATAAAAATTTCTTTCGCCTCGCCTGAGGATCTTAAAAGATATGCTGTATTTTTTGAATCCAATTTGTCCGAATTTGGATCGTTTGAACAAAAACCAATCATGGCCTCGGTCAAAATATCGAATCTCCCGGCCCACCTTGAAAATGAGGATATTGCATTACTAAAAAGTAAGTTCAATATTTCCAGTTTTCGTCAACTTATGGGAAAGAATGGCTTCCCCTTAACGATCGCTTTCGGTTCTGCGGCAATTGATCAAGCTGAGTTACTCGTCAGATCTGCTAATAACCCATTTTTGGGCTTCAATTTATCCTTTAAAATAGTTGGCAGGGAAGAATTTACATACCCCCATTGTAGTCGGTGCCATAAGTGGGGGCATTGGGCTTCCAGCTGCACCTTACCGACTACATGTGGGGTGTGTAGCTCCTTATCCTGCCCAGCCGTAATGGACGGCTGTAAATGCTCGGCCCTCCTTTCCTGCTCCAACTGTGGGGGGGGTGTCACCCTGCTTGGAGCAGGAGGTGTAACGTCTTCAAAGATTACGCCAACAAATTCTGTTCAACAGCTACCAAGAAGCCGGCCTCTTTTTCCGAAGCAGCTGCCCTGCCTTCTAACGTCGGGTCAAGAATGACGGACGCCGACATCTTTAGAGCCATAGACATCCGTGCCGCTGTGAATAAGAAACAGACTGAGGAATTAGTCAAGTCTCTGCTCGGTGCCCTCCTCACGGCACCGTCTGTTCCGATTAATGCAGTAATACCGCCTTCAAAGAAAAGGGGGGCTTCGGCCAATCCTCCCATCCAACCCTTAAATATTGGGAAACTATTAAAGTCTAAGGCTAGAAGGGGAAATGAAGATGCTGCCCAGGGGCAAGTACCTACCCTGGACGGAGCTGGTGGCGGGAAGGGAAACCTTCCTGCACCTAGCTCTGTCTAGGTAGGCAATCCCCCATCCAACTAATCCATCACAATGCAGAGTACTCGTGAGCCTTTTTCACTGAATGTCCTTCAGTGGAATTCGGGAGGTGCTTCTGCCCTCAGACTTTTATCTGGTAGAGATGCAGATGTTATAGTGCTTCAGGAAACGCGGTCTATCCGTCTTCCCCAGGACATTACTCGATTTATCCCAAAGCATATATGTTCCCACTATACTCCGTACTTAGCCCCACCTCACTCCTCTTCATCTCAAGGACTCTTGACCTTAGTTAAGTGCTCCTTAAGGTCCTCCCTCCTATTAAACTACTCATGTCCAGCCATGTCTTGTTTAGTAGTTTCACTTAGTAAAAACGGTAAACGCCTCAGTCTAGCCAATGTCTACATCCGTCCAGGGGAAATTCACAAGAACCGTGATCTCCTGGATAGTATTATTGACAGCGGTTATGACATGATACTTGGGGATTTCAACGACAGAACTGGTCGTTGGATCAATGCAGCGCTTCGCAGAGCCAGGAACGGTTATCTTATTCACAAACCCCCATCCCCTACCTTTCATTGCACATCAACAAATTCTATCCTCGACATTTTACTGCTTCACTCGAGGTGGCTGTTAAAACCCCTCTGCACGGAGCAGTCGCGCCAGCAATTGTCCACCTCTCATGACCTAATTCGTTGGAGAATTGAGGAAGATATGTTGCTTCGCAGAAGGTTTCACTTTGATCCGATCAGAGTGGCCTTCTTTCAGGCGGCTATCCAACTCTTTCCCCGAATAGGAAATGAGAGTCTGACCGAATTTAATACCTACCTCTTTTCGCAAGCTACCGCGATTCTATCGACTACCTATAAAGGTCGTATATACAATCCCACTCCGACGAAACTCAAGGTCCTAGCAAAATTACTGAACCTCCCTAATCTCTCTGCTTCCGCCAAACAGGCCCTCTCGAATGAATACTGGAGCACCAGATACAGGTTCCAGCTGAGTAGGGATAGGACGAGTATCGCTCGCCTTAATCCTTCTCAGTCTTCCTTTTGGAAGATTTTCAAGAAGGAGAAGTTTGTTTGCTGGAAGGATAGAGCATTGAGTTGGATAGGGAATGTAGGCCTTGATAAAGTTTTGGAGGAGTCACTAGCCCTACACAACTATGGAGCCACTCAATCACCTCAACCAATCCCGCCTTGGTGTAACTTCAGGAGTAGGGATCTATCTGTTACGGATATTCTTAACTCCTGGGGTCCACTCCTGGGCACCTCCAAATCCGTCGTTCCACTTTCTTCTCGGGTCTGTCAGCTTTTGACAGCTGATCAGAGAAGAGAGGTGGCCGTAACAATGCTTTTAGCCTCCCCATCTGATGTAGCAGGCATCAATATTAGTAAGCGTGTTTTTATTCCTAAGAAAAAATCCTGCTCATGTCCTAAAGACCTGCGACCCATTTCGATTCAAAATTCCCTCGTGTCGATTTACGAAAAAGCGCTTGCGCGTAAAATCCGCGACCATTTAAGTAGGCGAAATTTGATCCCTCCAGGTTTTCATGGGTTCGTCAAAGGTCGCTCGGTCCATTCGGCAGTAGGTGAGTTGGAGCAGTTTTGTCGGGAGAATAGCCATCGCCTAGTTGTGGCTATTTTCCTTGACTTTTCTGCTGCATTTGACCGCATCTCCATTCCTTTTGTGATCTCTTCTCTTAGGTCCCTCGGGTTGCCTGCGAGAATTGTGAACAGGGTGGAGATTCAGCTGTACACCAAGCGGTTTTATTATGAAGACGACCCTGATGCGCGTCAGTTTTACCCTATTACAGGTGTGCCTCAAGGTTCACCTCTTTCTCCTATCTTATATCTTGCTGCCTCCATTAATCTATTCAAAATATTTAAGCGCGAACAACGTCTTGTGGTGTATGCTGATGACACCACAGCCCTGTTCTCTGGACACAGGTGTAAAGACGTAGTTTCTGACATCAGCCGCTTCTTTTTAAGATTAAAAGACCAGTTACCCAAATCCAATCTTATTTTAAACTCCGCCAAATCGCAGGCGGTTGTCTTTCATGGCACCACTGCAACAAAGAAAAAACTTAAGAGATTAGCACTCTCAGCACTTTCCTCCATATTTGCCTCTGAACCACTCCCCACCTTCACATGTCGGGTAAAATACCTGGGGTTCACCGTTACGGTGAACTGGTCGGCGAAAGCTGACCTGGATAGACTTAAACGTATCCTGAGGAAAGCTAGGTGGGCTCTGAAACGGGCTCAGCATCTGTCATTGAAAGGGAAAACCCAGGTACGCCTTTGGGGTACCTGGGCTATCTCGGGACTAGTCTTTTTCTCAAGAGGACGTCCCCCAGAGCAAAGGCTAAGGTTTCTTAAGCTCCTCGTCTCTCGTTTACCCAGCATAGTTCGCGCCGATTGGATTCTTCGGGGGGTGAAAGACCCCGGGTGGTTCAGTCGGAAGGCGGCGTGTTGGATCGGTTGGGGGCTCAGATCCCCCTGGATTTGATGCCTTGAACATTGAAGAAGACTAACACGTGCTGTCTTGTTATTTCTTTTGTTTATCTTGGAACTGATCTGACATTTATTTATTCCTTCACCATGTATTATTTGTTATTAAGAACATCTTTATTTATTTATTTATTTAAAATCGGTGAACAAAAAATGTTGAGTTTGCACAGTGACGGACGATCAAAGAATTCTGTTTTTTCAACAAAAATGGACAATACTGCTATGAAAATAAGCATTCTTAAAGGGAAAAATAAGATTTTCAAGGTATTTCTTCGTCAATTCAAGACAACAAGGTTAGTGGCTCTTCTTATGTTGATGAGAATTTTGGGGAATTACTTCCCCCGATCCCCAAGATTCCAAACTTGGGGATAATCAATTTAAAAAAGCCTTTAGAAAGACATGTCCTATACAACAAATTTCTAAGAGAGTTTGCACATAACATGAAAAACCGTGTAGTCTACAACTCAGTTAGATATTTTGACAACAGCATAAAAATTTCCTTTGCTACCCAGGACCTCCTGGAGAGCTTTGAGAGGTACTTCGTCGCTAACTTATGCGACATTGCTGAATTTGAGAGGAAACCTATTATGGCCTCCCTAAAAATAAGTAATCTTCCTACACAGATGGAGGAAGAAGACATCCATCTTATTAGTAAGACTTACAAGATAGAAAACGTACGCCCCCTGTTGGGGAGGACCGTCTACCAATTAATGTTGGATTCTGCTCCTCCGTCATAGGGCAGGCTGAACTCTTAGAAAAATCCTCCTGCAACCCTTTTATGGGTTTTAACCTCAAATTTAGAGTGGTTGGGAAGGAAGAATACACCTACCCGCAATGTAGCAGGTGTCACAAATGGGGGCACTGGACCTCCAGCTGCAGTGCGGTCCAGCGCTGTGGGAAATGTGGTAATGAAGATTGCCCCTCCGCCGAGTCCTCGCTTCCATGTACAAATAATCTGGCCTGTTCCAACTGCGGAGGAGCGCATCCCGCGTGGAGCAGGAAATGCGAGCATTTCAAGAAATATCAGTCTCTATTCATCAAACCCTCCAGGCCGTCAAAGCCGGCATCTGATTCTTTTTCTCAGGCAGCAATCAGAATGTCCGACAGCGAGTTATTGTCGATTATGGATCAGCGTTTGGTTTCGTTTCAACGAGAGGTCCAAGCGTTGATAGCGGCCTCTATTTTAAATAGAGGCCGATATCAATCTTGATTGGGGGGGGCCTCTGCTCACGCCGTCCCCCCAATCAAGATTGGAAAGTTGATCAGGCAGAAACAATGGGGAAATGATGATACTGCCCAGGGGCAAGTGCCAACCCTAGATGGGGCTAGCGGTAGGAAGGAAAACCTTCCTGCTTCTAGCTCTGTCTAGGCTGGCAATTCCCCATCCAACTAATCCATCACAATGCAGAGTACTCGTGAGCCTTTTTCACTGAATGTCCTTCAGTGGAATTCGGGAGGTGCTTCTGCCCTCAGACTTTTATCTGGTAGAGATGCAGATGTTATAGTACTTCAGGAAACACGGTCTATCCGTCTTCCCCAGGACATTACTCGATTTATCCCAAAGCATATAAGTTCCCACTATACTCCGTACATAACCCCACCTCACTCCTCTTCTTCTCAAGGACTCTTGACCTTAGTTAAGTGCTCCTTAAGGTCCTCCCTCTTGCTAAACTACTCATGTCCAGCCCTGTCTTGCTTGGTAGTTTCACTTAGTAAGAACGGTAAACACTTCAGTCTAGCCAATGTCTATATTCGTCCAGGGGAGATTCACAAGAACCGTAACCTCCTGGATGGTATTACTGACAGTGCTTATGACATTATACTGGGGGACTTCAACAACAAAACTGGTCGTTGGATCAATGAAGCACTTCGCAGAGCTAGGAACGATTACTTTATCCACAAACCGCCTGCCCTCACATTTCATTGCACATCAACAAATTCTATCCTCGACATTTTACTGCTTCACTCGAGGTGGCTGTTAAAACCCCTCTGCACGGAGCAGTCGCGCCAGCAATTGTCCACCTCTCATGACCTAATTCGTTGGAGAATTGAGGAAGATATGTTGCTTCGCAGAAGGTTTCACTTTGATCCGATCAGAGTGGCCTTCTTTCAGGCGGCTATCCAACTCTTTCCCCGAATAGGAAATGAGAGTCTGACCGAATTTAATACCTACCTCTTTTCGCAAGCTACCGCGATTTTATCGACTACCTATAAAGGTCGTATATACAATCCCACTCCGGCGAAACTCAAGGTCCTAGCGAAACTGCTTAACCCTTTCTAATCTCTCTGTTTCCGCCAGACAGGCTCTCTCGAATGAATACTGGATCACTAGATATAGGTTCCAGCTGGGTAGGGATAGGGCGAGCATTGCTCGCTTTAACCCTTCTTAGTCTTCCTTTTGGAAAATTTTCAAGAAGGAGAAGTTTGTTTGTTGGAAGGATAGGGCATTGGGTTGGATAGGTAAGTTAGGCCTTGACAAAGTTTTGGAGGAGTCACTAGCCCTACACAACTATAGAGCCACTCAATCACCTCAACCAATCCCGCCTTGGTGTAACTTCAGGAGTAGGGATCTATCTGTTACGGATATCCTTAACTCATGGGGTCCACTCCCGGGCACCTCCAAATCCGTCGCTCCACTTTCTTCTCGGGTCTGTCAGCTTTTGACAGCTGATCAGAGAAGAGAGGTGGCCGTCACAATGCTTTTCGCTTCCCCATCCGATGTAGCAGGCATCAATATTAGTAAGCGTGTTTTTATTCCTAAGAAAAAATCCTGCTCATGCCCTAAAGATCTGCGATCCATTTCGATTCAAAATGCCCTCGTGTCGATTTACGAAAAAGCGTTTGCGCGTAAAATCCGCGACCACCTGAGTCGGCGTAATTTGATCCCTCCTGGTTTTCATGGGTTCGTTAAAGGTCGCTCGGTCCATTCAGCAGTAGGTGAAGTGGAACAGTTTTGCCGGGAGAATAGCTATCGTTCAGTTGTTGCTGTTTTCCTAGACTTTTCTGCTTCATTTGACCGCATCTCCATTTCCTTTGTGATCTCTTCTCTCAGGTCCTTCGGGTTGCCTGCAAGAATTGTGAACAGGGTGGAGATTCTGCTATACACCAAGCGATTTTACTATGAAGACGACCCTGATGCGCGTCAGTTCTACCCTATTACGGGTGTGTCTCAAGGTTCCCCACTTTCTCCTATCTTATATCTTGCTGCCTTTATTGAACTCTTAAAAATATTTAAACGCGAACAACGTCTAGTGGTATATGCTGATGATACCACAGCCCTGTTTTCTGGACGCAGGTGCTAAGACATAGTCTCGGACATCACCCGTTTCTTTTTAAGATTAAAAGACCAGTTACTTAAGTCCAATCCTTTTTTAAACTCCGCCAAATCGCAGGTGGTTGTCTTTCATGGCGCCCCTGCAACAAAGCAAAAGCTCAAGAGATTAGCACTCTCTGTTCTCTCTTCCATTTTGATTAATCAACCACTCCCTGTCTTCACCAGTCGAGTAAAATACCTGGGGTTCACCGTTACGGTGAACTGGTCGGCGAAAGCTGACCTGGATAGACTTAAACGTATCCTGAAGAAAGCTAGATGGGCTCTGAAACTGGCCCAGCATCTGTCATTGAAAGAAAAAACCCAGGTGCGCCTTCGGGGCACTTGGGCTATTTCGGGATTATTCTTCTTTTCGAGAGGACCTTTCCTAGAGCAAAGGCTAAGGTTTCTTAAGCTCCTCGTCTCTAGTTTACCCAGCATAGTCCGTGCCGACTGGCTCTTCTGGGGGTGAAAGAACCCGGGTGGTTTAGTCGGAAGTCGGCGTGTTGGATCGGTTGGGGGCTCAGATCCCCCTGGATTTGACGCCGTAAGTGAAGGGAAGACAAAGAAGAAGATGCAAAGAAGATATTCTTGTCTGAACTAGGATTGTGTCTTATACTATTTTATTTTATTTTTTGATGTTTTTCTGTATTAGTTAACAAAGTCTTTATTTATTTATTTATTTGGTACTTCAAAATCGAATATTTCAGACAGATCGAATATTTCAGACAGACAGAAGCAAAGCTAACACAGAATAAGATTATTATAAGACAGAACTGTATAGTCAAAACGACCAATAATACATAATAAGATGTTGACTTCTCGAATTTGGATTCCATAAATTTTATTCTTATAAAATAAAAAATACAAGACAAAGTATCAAAAATGTATTATTAAATAATAAACAGAATATCAAAATCTATTGTTCAGTTTGTAATTATAAATATTTAATGCTAATATTATTCAATAAATATAAAATTATAAATATTGTTTATTATTATATCCGGCTTTGGATTTGATAAATTTTATTCTTATAAATACCAAACAGAATATCAATAGTGTATAATTAAATAATAAACAGAATATCAAAACAATAACATAATATAAAGAGTGAATTTTCAGTTTGTAATTATAAATATATAATGCTTATATTATCAAATATTAAATATTGCTTATTGAAAAATTAATTGTAGATATAATTATCTGCAGTAACAAATTGATATGTAGGTTAGTAGTATGTCAGTATGTTGCTAGATCACGTTGAAATGACGCATTCACAAAATTCTTGAAAGCTATCGTTACATGTGAATGATGCAGGATGTATGTGGCAGTGGTAATTATTCCAGTAATCACAACTTTTGTAATTTCTAATTACAACAAAATGCAGTTAACGAATAAATAATTTAGAATTTCTTTACGAAACATTATGTAATAAATGTTACGTGATTGTGATCAAAGAATATACCGATCGCGAATTGCAATCGCTTATTGGACGGTAAAATAAGCAAATTTTTTATAAAACATTCCCACGTCAACAAGCACTTAAACAAGCACAGTTGTCGCACTTTAAGCGTAGGACGGCGATACACAAGATGCTTAAATGTAATTCGCAGAAAGAAGCTGATTTCTTTCACTCCCAGCTGTTCTACTGGTATTTTCAATTGATGAACAACCCCGATAATCATTTATATGACGACACAGAAAATTATGTTGTACAGGTTGTTGACAACCAATTATCATCAGGTAAACAAGAACCGCAAATCGGCCTGCTCTTATAAGTTGTTGAAATTACAGATCAACGTATTGAAGATAGTGTGGTCGATGAAGATAACAACATCTTAGAAGTGCTAGAATCGTGAGCTTTATTTAAATCTTTAAAAGGTGTACTCTTTAGATATATTTGCAGAATTAATAAATAATAAATCTGAATTAATTAATCTGCAAATTAAACATCTGCAGTTTAGAATTATTGTAATATTTGCTTGTCGACAAACAAGAAATTAATTTAATTTAAAATCATAAAAAGTAAATAATTTGTTTGTTTTCTTTCAAACAAGAAACTCGTGTCTTCAAGTTTGCTTTGAAGACGAGTTCTTTTAGGTTTTGAATGATAAATGCTCAAGACTATTTTTGCTAATTAGTTGCGCCTCTTTTCTATGCTCATTGTCTCATAAAATTCAATTGGTAAAGCAAAAAATTTCGTTATTTATATCTCGTTAGAATATAAATATATAAAGAAATCTCGTTATTTATATCTCATTAGAATCTTCATTCTAACGATATACAAATCTCGTTAGAATGAAGATAAAGGTTGAATAAATTTTTAATAGTTTGATTTACTATTTTATAGTTTTATTTTGGAGAATAAGTACAAATTTTATGGATAAATTTTAGATAAGGATATCTTTTATATTTTCGATTAAAAATTATTAACTTGTTTCATTCCTCCATTTAGTAAAAATTTTACTAGATGGAAGTATATCAGAATAAATTATTTTTAATTTTCTATTAAAAATAGAAAAGTGCAGCTTATACATTCAAATAATTTTTAAATTTAACTAATTGAAATTTAAGTGAATACATTTAAAATTCAAAATATGAATGATTAACTATTAGATACTACTACTGAATGAAGTTACTGAATAATAGTTACGACATAATAGTTGAGATGAATTAAAATCTCATTTGAACAACTAGCATTATAAACAAGCAAATTACGTCGTATCAAATAAACATTTATTTGTTTTTCGCTAACATTTTTAATGAGCTAATTAGGTCTTGAAAGTACAAGCATTTATGTGTTATTCAGTAACATATTTTTATAAGCAAATTAGGTCTTAAAGAGCAAACATCAGTTTGTTTTTCACTAACATAAGCAAATTACGTTCTAACAAATAAACATTTGTAAATATTTGATAAAAACTATTGGAGCTGGATAAAAAATGGGGAAACTTTTATTTGATATTTCGCTAATCTCTGCTCGTATTTACAGGAAATTACAATTCATCTCAATATAAATAAGAAAAAGACAGCGTTTTTTAAATATATTTTAATAAGCAAATTACGTCAACTAACAACTAGTTATTTATTTATGAGTAAATAAACATTTGTTTGTTTTTTACTAATATATTTTAATATCCACATTGCGTCTTAACCAACACAATTTTTTGTCTTTACTATAATTTTTTATAAGCAAATTAATTCCTAATAAAACTCATTTGTTTGTTTTTCACTAAAGGTATGCATAAAAATGAAAGTATCTATATTTGTTTTTATATTTATATTTATAAATATAAAAGGTGAAAAACATTTATTTAGCAGATAAATGAACAATTAGAAATATTAAAACAACTTTTAAGAGATAATAAGCTAAAATATCTTTATGTAAATATAAGATTAATTGAAGATTAATTGTATAATAGACAGTTATTGTAATACAAAATACTATAATCGTACAATAAATGTAAATAATAACAATAGAAAATATACATTAACCATAAACTTCATTAATAAATGTATAGATAACATAAATATAGCCGGACTTTTAAATAATTCTAAAAGTAAAGAAATAATAGGGTCAGATTTAAGTAAATATATTCCTAAAATAAGGTATAAACTCCTACCACCATTAGGACGAAAAATTTGTAATTATAATAAAGAATTAAAATCAATATGCAACGATAATATTAGAAACATCATAGAACTGAATGCGATTGCAAAAGTCTTAATTTTGATAAAATAAATGAACATATATGCACTCAAAATCTAGAATTAATTGAAAACAATGAATTATGAAAAATGCTATCAAAAAAAGTATAAATATAAATTAAATAATAACAATAAAATCAAAATTTACAATTCGTTATACAATGACTTAAATGCCTATTTTGGTAAGTTGATTAATAGTAAAAACTTAGTAGGCTTTATACAAATTGAGATTTCAGTATCTCATCAGAATAATTCTTATTCTGATGTATCGTATGTTATTTATTAGTCATAACATAAAATGGACTTTTATTTTAAAAAATAAAATCTTATATAACAATTATTTATTATTTATAATTATTTATTTATTATTAAATTATTTGAATTTTCGTATAAAATACATAGACTCAGTCATCTGATATAATTTGTTCTACTGACAAGTTATTATTGACCTATAGACTTTGTCTTCCCAGTAATATAACCTCTGTCAGATATACTGAAACTGTATTATTGATACGACATTATTATTTGAATTTATATACAAATTTAGATTTAGCTGATGCCAAGAAAGCGTTAGTTATTATTCTTAAGAAAACTAATATTGATGATAAAGAAGACATTTTTCTAGATTTAAACATTAAATTAACATCGATAAAGAAGATATAGTAGCCCAATTATATCTGACTTATTTCTATGCTTTAGATAATATGAATTTCTTCATAACTGTGTAAAAACTAAATCTAAACTATATAAATATATGAAATAGATGTTTCGATATATTGATTATATATGTGTATTTAATTCTGATAATTTTTATTCAATTAGTGAGCACATTTATCCAGGTAGCCTCATTCTTGATAAAACTAATAGTGATGATAAAGAAGGTGTATATCTAGATATGAACATTAAATTAACGTTAACTAAAACTACTATTAATTTATATCGTAAAGATGACATATTTAAATTTACAAGAAACATATTTTTGCATGAGCATTCATGCATACCATATAATATAAAATATAATACATTAAATAATGAAATTTTAAGAATTGCAACAATATGCAATGATATTGGCTTTCTTCAAAATCATTTAAATAATTTAATAGATACATATTTTAAACTAGGTTACTATAAAAATAAGATCAAATAGAAAATAGTAAAATATATAAACCATCAAATTATTATACAAGATAAATTTAAACTCTTAAGCGGAAACCTTTTATATATGTATACTAAATAATATATTTTATATTAGAATAATATACTAGATAATCAAATTTAATCAGAATAAATACGTCATTAGCACGTATTTGGTCACGCTCTTTTGATCGGTCGAAGAATAGGGACCGAAACCTGATAAAAATGCAGTTCCTCCTGAAAACTTCATCTTATCTTTATTCTGATACATCGTCTATTATTTATTAGTCAATTCATAAAAATTGATTTTTATTTACAATTCTTACTCTTTATAAATTAAATAAAATCTTATATAATTATTTATTATAATTATATATTTTATTTATCATTATTTTTAATATTTATACAAATGTATAATTTGTAGTAAAAAATTTGTATATTATAGAAAAATTAGAATAAAATTTGTAGTTAGCTTATCTAATTTATCCAATTTATCCTGACTATGTCCACAATTAGTGGAAGAAATATTGATAACAAAATTTTAAACGTTTTAAACTTTTTTTTTGGCTGGGTTTGGCCCTAAAACCATTTACAAATAGATAATTACAATTTATTAAAATAAAGATTGATAGTCATATGGAGAAACTGATATGTTATCAGGTTACACCCCTTATTACTTAAATGTTTTAGAAAATGTACAATGATTTCAGATGTCGTCACCTATTCTTTGACGCAACACAGTAGTAATGCTAAATGCGTAATATTTTAATCAAATACAAAGTATATTGTTTGTTATTCATCCGTATTAGCTTTCACTTATATTGTGTTGGGGTTGTTAAATTTAGAACCGAGTCTAAAAGATTGTATTCAATCCAAATTTTCAATGATAATTTGTCGTGAGCAGACGTTAAGTTTTGCAATGAAAACAGTTTGTAATCAAAAATTTGCATTATATAAAAATAAAATTTTATACAATATTGTTCTAGAATTAAGTAACCTTTGAAATTTAAATATTTTTCGAAATAATGATTTTAGTGAAAATATATTCTTTCAATTGTATTCATTTTAGCTACCCACAGCTATTTGACTTCTACCGCAGAATACAACTTATTGAAAAACATAATCCGTTTATTCTAAAGGAATTCAAAAACGTATTTATTTTACTGGCTAATGAACTTAGATCGAAGCAAAGTGAGATCAATAATCTTGTCCATTCATTGGATAGGTATTTGATTCAATTTTTAAATAAATGCCATTTGTTGCATTGTTAAAATAGTAAAAAAGAACAATTTATATCATGAAAATAGATTGCATGAAAAAGAATTATATCTTGATCTTTTGATTACATCTTATATTCTCATATAATTTTGACTGTATTAATCGCTGTAGTTATTTATTTTTTGTATTATTTTGACTTTTTTGATTATTTTAAAAATAGATTGTATGAAAAAAGCAAATTATATCTTGATATTTTGATTACATCTATTTATTAGATGAATTACATCTAATAAATAATTGTAATTTAAATTTTAATTTTAATTTAAATTGAAATCTAATTTTAATTTAAATTACATCTATTTATTCTCATATAATTTTGACTGTATTAATCTCTGTATTAATTTCCTTGAATTGTTCAATTTAGAATAATAGCGGTTGGACAAAAATTGCTTCCATTAAATAATCGCAATTAACAATTCTTTATTAATTTTTATAAATTCTTATAAAAATAAAGTTTCATCTAAATTAAAAGACTACATCTCATGTTTTGAAAAAAGTTGAAAAGTTTGATTAACAAAAACATCATAAGCTGCAAAACTTTTTTGTTCTTTAATTCGTTTAAACGACAACATTTTCACTTGTTGATAAAAATTAAAGAACAAATTTTGACATTTCAAAATTTTGAAATGTCAATTTCAAAATTTCACTTTTTGATGGTATAACGCTAAAAATATTAAAGTTTAATTAATATTAATAATATTACTTTTCATCGAAGATATCAATACATTTCTGAATAAAAACAGAGAAACATAAATCTTGAAATTCCAAAATATATTTTGAATTTATTTTTCATTGGAAATGAAGAAGACCGTCATATCTGACAGCGCGATTTGAATTGCATGACTAAAGTGAAAATTGTGTTGAACTGCTGATGACAACTTATCACAATTTGACTGATAGCTTAAGATAATCTAAGCATCGACAATCCTCGATCTTCTGAATAATTTATTAGAAATTAATCTATTAACTACAATTTCAATACCGCATTTAAAATGTTGATCTAATATATTAATACATTTAAATATTAATATTGAAATTGATATTTTAATAAAACAATTTCCCTCAATGGTATTGTTTTTCATATTATTTTATTTTTGTTTTGTCATTTATTTTATTTATTTATAAAATTTACTTGATAAAATAGATATTTTATTTTAGTCAAAAGGACGCGTTAAAAAGGAATTTTATGCTTTATGAGGAAGAAGTTGAAAAAGAAATAGAACAGAAAGTTGATGCTGTACGAAAGGAGGTATAAACGCGTATTTAAAATTTTTGTCATTTTGCCATCTAATACGGTATATTCAGTTAAATCTTTTTAAAAATAAATTTAGTTTACATTTTTTCATTATCTTATCATAATGCAATATTTTGTTTATCCAATTTAAACAAATTTAAATTTATTTATTTTTCAAATTTTTGATTTAAAATTACACAATAAATACAAATGTTTTACAACAAAGCCGACCATACACAGTACGCTGACATTGCTTCCAACATGCACGCGCTGTTGCCCCTGTTGAATTTCAGCGCTGATTCGCTGTAGCAGCTATCTACCTTCACGCGGCTCTTGAGTCGTCTCCCTAATCGATTACCGAGAGACTCGCAGAAACTCCATTGCAGATTCGCCGGGATGACCGAAAGTATCGACCGCAACAGGGACAAACTCGCCGCTGTCAATTTCGATGTATTTGCGGTGTTTGCGATGCTCGGCTTCAGAGGGCACATCATTTAGTGAATGAATCGCAGTTGCTGACCAGCTGAGTGCTAGAAGATTAAGGCATGTGTAATCCCAGATTAGTAAACAAAGCTCTATAGTACTAAGAGCACACCGTCTAGTCGTTTACCATCAGTCCTGCAGAGTCCCGGCGGCTCAAGACGTGCGGAAACGCCAGTAGAACAGAGAGCATGCCGTATCAAATTCTTTACCGCCGCATGACGGCTGTGACGCGATTTTCAATTTGGGGCAGTCGAGGGCCCGAAGGGGTTTAGCCGTAGAGCCACATGCGCATTTAAACGAGCTGCAAGGTATCTGACCAAGTCTAAGTTCGATTGCTAATGCGAAGGAATATCGTCGAAATTGGTTCTGAACGCGGTTAATGGATTTGCCTCCAAAAAATCCCGCTAAACACGTTCTTTGTTTATAGTAAACGAATTTTGTCAACTAAATTAGAGGAATCGTCGACCAGCTTGGCGTGACAGCTTTCACAAAGAAGATTCAACCAAAGTCTTTGATTTTGTTTTTTCTCTGGTGGATCCAATGCAGTTTGCCGGCGCCAAATGGAAGTAACGGAATGACCAACGTAATATAAAATGGTGCTGGATTGATTTCTTCAAACTTGCAGTTACAATTCCGATCTAGGCGGAGAACGAGGCGACAACGGCTGGGACTGCTAAGTCGAATGCTGATTGTAAACTGAGCCCAGCAAAACGAATTGGCATGAGCGCCTGAATAACCGTTAGCCCGTCGATTTTTACGTTTAGAGTCTTCCTGACAATTTGCAACTGCAACTTATCGAAATTCCTGAGGAGGTCAGGGCACTCATACCAGTGTGAGTGCCCTGACCGAGACATCAGGATGAGTTCATCCTGACAGCGGAGCAAAGATAATTGCCTGCCCATACATTCTAGCTGGGTTAACGTGACCTTAAGTCGTGTTCGGGTGTGATCAACACCAGATAATGGACACATGAGAAGCGATGCCTCACTTCAGTAAATGCAACTCAGTTCAGCTAAAATTTAGTTCAGGTAAAATTCAGTTCAGCTAACAATTAATAACTACCTAAGAGATATGTAATTTAATTAATTCAATATAAAGACAGTAAAAATTCATAAGATTTCTGTTTAGAAAAATCATATAGTATTTCGCACATTTGATTCCTACCACAAATAGCGTTGCATATATTCAAATATTTTTAAAAATTCACATAGATTTTTGTTTTTAACAAAACCCGGTTGTAGCACATATATTTAATGTTATAACCTTAATTAGTTTTACATTGCAGAACTCATTAGAATATACGTCTGTATAAACCTTTGACGTATGATATAAGTTTTTATAATATAAACTTATGTCAAATGTCGTATTAATAATTATTTCTTCAAATAAAAATCTTTCTTAAAAAAGCTTGTAATTTCGTTCGATTTTCTTTGATAATTATATATAAAGAAAAATCGAACGAAATCACAATGCTTTTTTATTTAAAGTATCGATACAATTTCAGTATTGATAGACTGTATAAAAATTTAACGTCGAGAACTATAATAATGGTCAACATCAAACTCGGTGCATATTTCTGTGAACCTACGTAAGAATTCGTCATTGCGTCCCAAATATGAGGGCCTTTTACCAAGAACTGAAGTAGCTTTGAATGTAAATGTCGAGACAGTGCTTATGCTACCGTACCAATGTTGCTAATAATAGGTCAGCCAGGGCATGTCATAATCCCTTTGTGTATTTTTGGTACATGATACGTTTTGTCCGGCTTATGTGATAAAGCCTTAAGTTCACCACTTGATTTTCCATATACATCCGATCAATCTCATTAGATATTTTCTGTACTAAATAATTATGATCAGCCTCATTAATTTCACAGTATGCTTAGCCGTTTAGTTGCCGTATGCTCTCGGTAATGTAATGAGCAGCATTCAACATAACTATTTTTTCTATAGACTCATCATTTCCGATTTCTTTAAACATTTTAAATTGATCCAAGGTAATGTATTACAACGAAACATGTATCTCGGTGGAAAGTCAATATGCGTCTTTATTACAAGGTTTGACAATATTGCTTTGTTGATTGTACTCGTTAAATTGCAATCTTTCTCTGTTTTTCATCTTTTGCAACTTACCTGTAATTTAATTCTCATTAATTAAATTTAATTCACTTATTTTTTTGATATTTTCAAAAAGTATGCCAAGATTCATCCTGTCGTGATTCCACATGAGTCTTTAACATTAAAAGACATTTTTTAGAGTAACATTGAACATAAAATGCTGTAAAGAAATATTTGCATAAAAATTTTATAATCGAGATATTTATGTAGTTTAGAGCGTTGAGTTAAAACGATTAATTAACACAATTATTAAATATCGTAAATATGGCATATTTAAATTTACAAAAATATATTGTTTCATGATCATTCACACATACTATATAATATTAAGTATAATATTATATCTAACATTACAAATATTATTTAATCCAATTTTGTTTTAAATAAATGTTGCAATTCTATTTTAATTGTTGTAATCTTATTATTGATTTCAACAAACAAATAGTTTGTTGACAAAGGCGAAAGCCTAAACATATAAAACTTTTCTTGTGCATACACTTTCACTGTTTTGTGAATTCAATATTAAAGATTTATTCTAAAAATTCTGATAAATATCTCAGGAAACGAAATGCAACACCTACCTTATATATAATTTAAGAGTAGAATGGTTACTCCGGGAGCCTTTAAGTTTCAGTTTTATAATCAAAGATTTTGCCAACATCCGGAGTTCAATTACATGCAGAGCAGACTTCCTCATCACTCCTAGACGATATGATGGTAGCCGACAGTAATCATTAGTAGGATGAATTATCATTAGCCGTTTCTCTTGAATTGTGATATATTTAAAAGGCATCTCCGAGAATATGGTTAATTGGTAGCATGACATAGTCTCATTAAACTAACCAAGTGCTATTCGGATCATCCAAATTTGCTTCGGCAGGATATTTAATTACTGTCGATGCTTGTCTTCTCCCAGGATCCTTTGGGGATACATTTTTTTAATTTAAGAGCAGAATTGTTTACCCTGTGCTCCGGGAGCCTATAAGCTACAGTTTTATAATTAAAGATTTTTGCCAAAAGCCTGAGTTCGATTGCATGCAGAGCAGACTTTGGTGTCACTCGTAGACGATCTGATGGTAGCTAGCAACACTCATCAGTAGTGTGAACTAATATCAGTCATTTCGGCTGCCTTGTGATATATTTAAGCGGCATCTCCGAAAATTTGCTTACTTGCTCACACTGCTGATGAGTGTTGCCGGCTACCGTTAGATTGCCTAGATGTGATAAAGAAGTCTGTTCTGTATGTAATTGAGCTCCGGTTTTGTCAAAATCCTTTATTATAAGACTGAAGCTTGTGGGTTCCCGGAGCTCAGTATTAAGCATTCTACTAGTAGATTATTAAAATTTATCCTTTAAGGATCATGTGAGAAAGCAAGCAATGACAGCAATTAAATATTCTGCCGGATAATATGAGGATGATCCGGATAGCACTTGTTATCCGAATTAGTAAACCTAGACATTTTTCACATCTACTTTACGAAATCTTCAATTTTGTTCTTCTTTTAGGAAATTGCAATTAGAGAAAATATGATTAACGCCCTTCGTAAAAAATACGAGGATATACCTCAACCATCGAGTCCATGTGATGTAACTTCAATTTTTGAGTTAACGTTTTTAGTAAAATATGTTATATGTATAGACAAATAATTATTCAACTATATGTAAAGCCGGTACAATGAGAGCTTCATCTGAGTATGATTCCATTAACTATGAACAAGCTCTACAACGATGCATAGATGACGACATTAAAAAGCTACACAAAATATTTGAAACAAAATTAAGTGAGATTCAAAGGTAAGTTGCAAAGGATTTTTAAACTTGAAAGTGTTTGACGATTAAAAAATTAAATCTATTCTAAGCATTTTTGTTGAATAAAAACATTTTTGATCTGGAAGAATCACACATTTACATTTATTAAACGTTTACATTTCATAAACGTTTAATAATTCGCTATTTGAAATAAAAATTGGTTTTTGCAATACTTTAATGATTTTAAAACGGAATGAGGCATTCTATGGGGAATAATTATTTTTGTATCTAAATGCCATTCCCAGAAAAAAGAAATTGAATATTTCTTCGATATTTCGTTCGCTAACCGCGGACATTATCAAGAAGTATCTGAAACAATAAAACAAGTTAAGTTACAATGTATGAAAAACAAAATCATTTTGGACATTCAAATTTGGTTCGAGGATCTTTATAGCGACAGCCTCCATAACTAATCGGCGTTTTAAGTTAGGCTCGGAAATCAAAACTGACACATTGTCAAAGTCGATGTCATGACCAGTTTGATGAGCATGGTCTGCTAATGCCGACTGCGCTGATGTTGTGAGTGCCTTCTTATGTTCTTTTAATCTAGTTTTAAGAGAACGTCCAGTTTGTCCAATGTATATGCTTATACAATCCCTACACCCAACCTTATAGACTACACCCATTTTATCAAAATTAGTTCTTCTTGGTTTGGTGACTAGTGCATCAAGATGATATGTACATCGGGTACCATAAAACATTTTTAATGGTAATCCTGACTGGAAAACGAATCTGTTTATTTTATTAAGAATATCCTCAACTAAAACTACCCATTGTGGGAATATAAAAGCAGTGTTTCAATTTTTGAGGACCAATTAAGTTGGATTGCGCGGAAGTGTGAATGCGTTAGTTTGTTTTCTTAATTATTCTATGTAAGATATCTATTGGGTAGCCTAGAGATGTAAATATTCTCAACACTTTGCTTAATTCGGCGTTTAGATAAATTTCCTTGTTACAAATTCGATACGCTCTTAAACAGAAGCCACGAAACACACCTAGTTTTGTTGATGCTGAATGACTGCTGTCCCAAGGAATATACAAGCTAGTTTCTGTGGCTTTTCTGAATACTTTAGTGACGGAGACATCAGTGGTCAAAACTTCGCAATCTAGGAATGGTAAAAACTCGTTAGAAGGCCAGGTAATTGTCATTCTATTCGAGGATTCAATGAATTGAAAATTCTAACGAAATCATCTGCTTTATCACGACTTTCTGGCCAAATAACAAATATATCATCGATGTAACGATAAAATGCGATAGGTCGTATATCACAACAGCTTATAGCCTCTTCCTCTAACTTTTGCATGTACAGGTCAGCCAAGGCGGGGCCGATTGGTGATCCCATAGCTACACCAAAAAGTTGTTTATATATAATGCTATCAAAGGAAAAGTTCGTTGTACATGCTAACTGGAATAATCTCCTACATTTAACCAAATGTCCACTATCTGTCTAATGGGATCCGAGTCTTGATATCGCAAAGTCGACAGTATCATCTACTGACACATTAGTAAATAATAATTTCACATCTAATGTGAAAATTACATACGTAATCCGATTTAAGTCTAGTGCTCTCAATTTGTTAACAAAATCAGTAGTATTTAGCACTTTCGTAGGAATTGATATCACAATAGGTTTTAGCAAACTTGACAATAACTTACCTACACAATAGTTAAATGCACATTTAATTGACACAATAGGACGTAAGGGACAGTCTAGCTTATGGATTTTGGGCAAACCGTACATGTAAGGTACAAGATGGATCGGATGGAAACATTTGGAGATATTCTACACGCGTGATCAATTCTTTTGAAGCGAAGTATTTAAGTAGTGTTACCAATTCACGTAACCACGCTTTTGCCGTATTTCTTAAAGAAGGTTCAAATGTGGATGTATCTCCCAAAATAGACAACATCTTTTCATTGTAATCAGATTTATCCAACAACACTACACAATTCCCCTTATCAGCTTTAGTCACGACTATTTGATCGTTCTCACCAAGATCTTTTAATGCGTTCAATTCAGCTCTGGAGATGTTGGAACGAATTGATCTATTCACATTTGTCCTATATATATGATGTCTAAGACCAGTAAGTTTGTGAACTAACAATTGTTCATTTTGATGTCCCTCAAAGTTTTCTACAACCTTTTGACTAAGTAACTCTAGTTCTGTGGTAACCGATATTGAATCACTAAATTTGAGTGATAATCCACAAATTCCAAACTTAAGACCTTTCCTTTAAATTTTTAACTGATTTTCAGAAATATTCTGTTTACTTAGATTCACTACAGGCATGGGTTGGGGAGTCACAACATCGACGCTAGGCAAGGTGTTTTGTAGTTGATGAAGTGTGGTTGACAATAGAAACGTAATCTTACGCATTAATCTGGATACCTTGTTCATGAACAGCTTGTCAAGAATATTCTGAATAAATCGTTGGATCTGATTCCGTTCCACAGCATTAACAATTTCTTTTAGATCCTCCTCAAATTTTAAAATACGAAGCTTTTGATTTCGAATAATCCAATACTTGTGACTAATTTCACATTTGAGTAAACGGTGCACAGCATCTTTTATAATACGATAAGCTTTGTTTGTCATTCTTGAACACCCAGAAAATGATAATTTTGCAAAGTTGGGCTACAGATTGTTTCGAGAGCAATGATCAAGGAAACGAATGTTCAAATAGCTAATCATAATTAATTGTAAACAGCGAATATATTGCTTCAGAGAAAGTCTCAAATTGCGGTCATAAATTTCTTCAAATAATTTGAAACGGAATGAGACATTCTGGGGGGATAATTATTTTTGTATCTAAATGCCATTCCCAGAAAAAAAGAAATTGAATATTTCTTTGATATTTCGTTCGCTAACCGCTGACATTATCAAGAAGTATCTGATATTGTAAAATTCATCTAATATATTTAATGATTTTGAAAAATTAATTCAATGATTTTGAAAATTCAATGATTTTGTAAAAATTCATTTAATATATTTTTGTATTCACTGCTAGCTGATAATTTCTAATGAAAATTAGCTGAATCCTGTAGATATTAACTTCTTAAAAATATATTTTAAAATTTGATTAATATAACCCAAACAAACGCTGAAGTATAATAATCAAACAGAAATTCACTTCTTAAATATATTTTTTAATTCGATTAGTTTAACCCAAACAAACACTGAAAAACAGAAAAATTTTCTGTTTCTTAAATATATTTTTTAATTCGATTAGTTTAACCCAAACAAACGCTGAAGTATAATAATAAAACAGAAATTCACTTCTTAAATATATTTTTTAATTCGATTAGTTTAAGCCAAACAAACGCTAAACAGAAAAATTTTCTGTTTCTTTCAAACAGAAACATAAATATTCGTTGAACGAAGTTTTAAAACTCCAAATTTGAAAAGACGATGAAATTGATTATTGTTCTTAAATCATTACATTATTATCGAAATTGTTAAATTCAGTTTTGATCTGGAAGAATAACAAACAGTTTAATGAAAACCTTATTGAAAAGTATAAAAATTCATTTTTAAAAGCCACCTGCTACTACGGACATCTAAAATGTGTTGGTCTTTCACAAGTTGAGACATTGGATCAGTTCATTGGAGCAAAACACTTAAAACTGTAATGCATATAAATTTCGATTTTCTGTTGATTTTTTCTCTTTCCTTAGGCTTTTATTGCAAGCGACTCTGCCACACCCTGTCATTGAGAAACATTTCGCTAAAAGAGAAATACATCTTTAACATTATAATCGAAATTATTAAATTTGTTGTTGATTTAGAGAATCACAAAATATTTCAATGAAATGCACACTGAATACATTTTCAAAACGTATTTGTATAAAATACAACTTGATGCTATATTTGACAAATACCAATCTGAAGTATTTATTCGCTAATCTAAAAATAATGCATATCTAATATTACCAAAAATACTACATAATACATGAAATTATTTGTCCAAAATCTCTTTTATATAAAGCAATACCAATCTAAAGTATTTATTCGCTAATCTAAAAATAATGCATATCTAATATTACCAAAAATACTACATAATACATGAAATTATTTGTCCAAAATCTCTTTTATATAAAGCAATAAAAATTAAATTAAAACTTTTTAGAAAATCTTGTGCTTTAATAAAACATTTATTTTGTATCGTTTTTATATTTATTAATAATGACTGTAAACTTCTCTTATTCTAGGGAAAAGGATATTATTGGAGATATGATTGTCATGGACAGTGATGGGTTACGCAAGCAGTTTAATGAATTAGTGTAAAATTAATTTTAAATTCGGTTAGTATTTTTATTGATTGTTTCTCAGAGTGCTTAATCGAGACCTGCATGATGAAAACGATGAACTCAGATCCAGTATAATGGAGTTAACTAATAAATTGAGTAGATTAAAAGGAAAGGTACGAATTGGAAATATATGTATTTGATTTGTTTGTAACGTTTAGTCAGAAAACAATGAAATGTTCGAGTACAATCCAACTGAAACGTTAGTCATTTTATTTGAAAATAAAACTATAATTAAAATGAAGAAATAATTTCGAAATGTTAACTAGAGGCAATTATTAATAATAAAATTGTTAAGTTCTCTTAATTCTTATAAAATTTTAATAAACATTTAGTTGGTTTTATGATATGCTTAAGTAATTACATAAATTTAAAATTTTATTTCTTAAATTTAATGAAGTAATTAGTAAAATCTGTTAAAATATTAATTATAAATTGTTTAAATTTAACCAATTTAAATAAGAGAAATGAGTTGTACATTGTCATTATCATTTATGCAATTTTTTATTAAATATTTACTTTTCTATAAAATGTCGCCGTTACTTTGCACGGATACCTCTTACTGTTCATCTATCTCATTCTTTTAAATAGTCTAATTCTTAGCTTATTAGTAAATAAGTAAATTATTAGTAAACACGCTGTTTACGTCCTACCTGTAAGCTTTATACTTCTAGTGTTTAAGACAACAAATTAATTTGATGTATATTCTTAAAAATGCATGACAAAGATTATTTTCTTAAAACATAATCGTGTGATTATGTAAAAATCTTGATTATTGAATAATAAAGATTACAAAAATTAATCAAAAATTAATAAAGAGTACAGAGAAATGTTAGAAATAACCGTCGTATGCTCACCTTTACCAACACTCTTAAGATAAGTAAGACTTCTGTTCCATAGCATTTACGTATTTTTGAGAATCCTTCCATTTTCAATTGTTGATAATTTTCATTAACAAACCTCTTCCATCTTCAGGAAGAGGTTCGCTTTTTTTTCTTCCACTTTTTTTATCTGTTTCGCTTTTGTGGGCTTGTAAGCACACAGTCTGTGTGCATTTGCCACATTAAAAAAACTTTCAAACTTTCAGGCTGCCATTAAATCATGTTTGCGAATGTTCAGTAAAATTGGAATGGGAGTAAAAATAGTAAATAAGAATGTAAATATCTAATTTGATAATATCCTATCAATTTTACTTGGTAATAATGTTTTATAAACATAATAAGAAGCATTTTTGTGAAAGCATTGATAAAGTAATGATATAAAGTTCAAATTGTTATTATTTCTATGACATTTAAACATTTATACTTAATTTTTAGTAAAAATGTAATTGAAAGAATTAATTACAGTTAAATTGTAAGTTTACGAATCCCTCTATAATTTAAATAAATTTAAGTCTTTTTAAATATAAATAGTTTAAATTTAATTTTAAATATTTATTAATCTTAACTATTTTATTCAATTAAAGTCTAAATTTAAATAAATTTAATAAATATCAATTACTAAAATCAATTATTTTAGGGATATTTATAATTTATTAATATTTTATTTTTAAAAAATTAATAATTAAATTTTTTTTAAATGTAATGGATTAGGCATCGGTATATTGTATATATGAAGCATTATATTTTCTTACTTTTTAATTTTGAGATACAGGTATGATGTAACAAATATTTTGACTAATATCTTAATTGTATCTTGTGGTACAAAATCCTGTCTACCATTTCTATATGGTTTGCAAACTACGCCACTACTATATTTTAGTACTTTTTTACAAATTAACTAATTTCAAGTTTTTTACAAATTAACTAAAAATTAATTTATTATTTATTAATTAAAAATTGGTTAATTTCCTAGTTTATCTGCAAAATTTTAACATAATCAATGTTTTATTCGATTTTAGGTTGCTAGATATTTGTTTCATAGTTATGATGTTATATTACTAATTATTAATATAAATCCTGCACGATCTTAGTTAACTTCTAATTTATATAATGCCATAATAATTATTTATTAATTAATAAATTAGATTATTAGATTATTTAATATTAGATATTAATATTAATATCTAATATTGATATTATATTATCTATTATTAATATTTAATAATATATTTAATAATATTTCTAAATTAGATTAGATTATTTAATATAATTTATTATTATGTAATAGAAAATTTATAATGTTATTTTTGCAAGTTTCCTTCTACTTAAAAAAGATAAAAGATGAAATTTATCTCCAAATAGATTTTAGCAGACGACTTGTATAAAGCTGTAATCTAATAAAGCAGTTTTATATATGAGCCCATTAATATCTGATTTGGTCATGCTTTTAATTTTTAAGCAAAATAAATTAGGATAAAGTGTTCTATCAATAAAATAATTAAATAATTGGTAAGTTTTTTTGCTATTTTATTTAATTTTTATGCTAAAAAATGGCAAATCTTTTTTATTAAAAGCAGAATGTTCAAGTAATTGAGTATCAAATGTGAATAATAAATATACCATTTACAAATCATTGTGATATTTTCGTTTTAAAGGCTTTGTTATGTTAAATTCTAAATATTTCGTATTTAAGACAATTGTGCATAGAATTCAGGATACAGACTATTGCTTAAGTACTGGAAATAATCAGTTGGACTACAACCTTGAAGATTGCATTAATAAATTGCCCAGTACATTATCAGATAGCATTGTGGTACGGATTACGACATTGAACTGTTCTATTTGTCTAACTGATAATCAAGTTACCCTTGCCCTTTGTAAAACCGTCAAGTTTATTATTTATTGCACAAGTTTATTATGTTAATTTAGTATTTGCGATACTTTTTTGTCATAAATGTTTGCGATAACATTTTACACTTTCATAATTATTTAACTTAATGATTTAACTTAACGATGAAATAAATTCTTTTAATATTTTCAAAAATTTTATGAATAAAATTTGTTTTACTTTTTAGTCCTGTAATTTGACAGGTAATATTATTTTGAATTTTCAGTTGAGCTGAAATTTTTTGAATATGTTGGGGTAAATACAAAGCGTTATCCGTTGTATTGTCGTTATCAATAATTGCTCAATTACAAAGAAATTTTTTAATATTAAATTTAATTTATTATTTAAATTTAATTAATTGCATTAATTAATATTAATGCAATATTAATCAATCCAAATTAATATTAAATAAAAAATATTATTTAATATTTGTATTTACAAATATTCTCAATTTGAGAATATTATTATATTATTAATATTATTACCTAATTTGGTAATAATATTACCAAATTATTTGTTAACAAATAATTTCAGTACAATATCAGCTTAGGACATACATTTACAGGCGAAATACAATATACAAACACGAGTATTTTTCATTCGAACTGAATCAAATTTCTTCCGTAGTATTAATAAAATAAAAAGTTTTTTTTCAAAATATCAATTGCTTTTTAGAAACTAAATTAACTTTTAGATAATACTTTATTCTTATTGTGTATATTTTGTATTACATGCCTTTTTCAATATGTATATTTTATAAATCTAAATATAATCTTATTTTCTATTGGTTGTTTTTCTTTTAATTTTAGATGCAGCAATATAGAGAAGAAACTTGCAAGATCATATTTATAGGAGATTCAGGAGTTGGAAAAACTTCTCTTATAAGAACTTTTTGCGACTTAAAATTCGACCCCAATTATAAATCGACCATAGGTAATAACATATCTTTATTGTAATAGAAAAACTAAAAGTTCTATATACGATTGATCTTACTATTCTATACATTGACTTCATATTTTTAATGTCAATCCATATACATAGAGAAGTAGCCTAATTTATATGAAAAATTTTATCCATTAATTGAACAGAATTTATTCCTTTTAATTATCAATCGCTGCATTGAAGGATCTCTCTCCATTACCAAATCACATATTTTTATACAAAAGCGGAACCAGCTATTTATTTACAGCAACTGATCACCAGTGCTGATTCAATGACATCATGATCTCATTAGTGTTTATATATAACACGTGTTTCGAGTTATGCCTGATTTTTCATAACTATAATGCAAAGATTTTCACGATAGGCTTTGCATAATTTGTATCCCATGTCACGATCGTTCGACTATTGCCGCTGTAAATTTTGTCAAATTCCACCGATTACTCATTTGTATTATTGCCCTGTCCGTTCCAAATTGTCCTCAAGCAAATCAATTCGCTAACTACTTACCCACATCTTTGACAAACACCAACTAATCTCATGCAATTGTAAAGCCGGACAGTTTAGCAAGTGTATATGTGCATTTTTGATTTCCGCCCCGTCCCGAAAGGCTACAGTAGCATAATAAATATTCTCAGAATTTGATTATATTCCTAAAATCAGCGTCTCTAGAATAAAGTATAGCAAATGTATTCATAAAATACATAATTATCAAAAGTTATAGGTTTATCTATTGTTTGTGTATCTTTTGTATTCGCTAAAATGTATTCTTATTTTATATAGGGTATTCTTAAGCATCTACGTCAGAGAATAATATGGCATATTATATTTCTTTCGTGGTCGCTAGTATAAATAGTAGTATTTTTTGTTTTTATTGTTTGCTTGAAAATGACACTGTGTGTTGAAAGCTTGTAATAATAAAACGTTTTCCATAATGATGGTCTATAAAACCATCATTAATATTTGGAATATTCCAAATATTCCACTTGAACAATTGAAATTATAATTTTAGTTAAAGTCAGGTTTTTAAATGATCACTATATTGGAACAAATTTATTAATTAACTAATTAAATTAATAAATAAACTAATCGCTTCTGAATTACCAATTGATATTATTTATCTCTGATTAATATTACTCTCGATTAAATATTAAATTAAATATTACATGTATCAAATTCGAAAGCATCATGTAACGTACGTATGCATTCTAAAGCATATATTACGTTCTGAGATTCAATGATTTTTTAATTTCTATAATAATATTTTTTATTCTGAATATTATTATTAAATGAATATTATTTTTTAATCTGTTTATTCTAAATTTCGAAAATTTAATTGAAAGATTGTTATTGAGGGATCGATTTTAACATCAAAATTCACTTTAACAATGGCTTTAAAACAACAGTGCAGCTATGGGACACTGCAGGACAAGAAAGGTCAGCTGTAAATTTAAATTTTGTAATAAATAATTATTAAGATTTTGTTTGTAAACACGAAAACATTTTATTATTTAGATTTCGTTCTTTATCTAAGCAGTATTATAGAAAGGCGGATGGAATCATTATTGTTTATGATGTAATGTCAGAAGAATCGTTTACGCATGTGCGATCATGGCTCGTGGACGCTCAGGTACATAAAAACCGTTTTGCCGTTTTTATAAGAGCTGAGAAGAAATGCACAGATTTATTGATTTCTATTAACCAAGTCCTGGTTTTAACAAATAAAAGTGCAAAGTGTGAATACTAAATCTCTTGTGCAGAATCTGAAAATTCCATATGATTATATAAATACATCGCATTCAATTAATCCGTTTTAAGAAACAAATATATTTAATTTTAAATAGTCGATAAAGCACTTAAATTTGTAAATTGTTGATAATAATCTATTATTAGATCAATAATAGAATCGTTTACAGATGGTTTTTATCTTGAAATATGGACATGTGTGACTGTAGCCTTACACGCACTCAAACATTTCACGCAAAATTTTCTGTTTTTGTTTTCACAAAATACCAAGTGTTGACTTCCAGTACAGTGACCACAACTATGATTATGTGTATCCATTGGAATTTTAAATAGTTGATACTGATCCATTATTGATAAATAATTATTGGAGCTGTATCAAAGAAAAGAAGAAATTATGTTTGATATTTCGCTAAGTGCTGTTAGCATCTTCAGAAAATGTTATTAGGTTTCGGACCGTGTCCTTCAATTCAGCACACAATGGAGATATTGTGTGCTGAATATGGGGATATTCAACACACGAAATATGGGGATATTCAACACACGAAATATGGGGATATTTCTTTTTTGTGTTGCGGCTATTTGTTGGCGGTATGAAGCGAGAGGCGAAGACGTATAAAATTCGGATTAGAGGTTAAATATAAAAAATTAAAGGTCAGATATATGACTTATATATGCATATGACCTCATTATATTTTCCGAGAGATTATGTAAGAATTACTAAAACAGCCATGGATAAGATACTTATATATCTTAAGTCTTATGCCATAAGTCTTATACTTAAAGCTTACATAAGTCTTATCTTATACTTATCTTATCTTATCTTATTTTAAAAATGAATTACCTACAATTTTGAATAGTTGATATTGATCCCTTATTAATAAATAATTATTGGAGCTGAATCAAAGAAAAGAAGAAATTATGTTTGATATTTCGCTAATTTCTGTTAGCATCTTCAGAAAATTACAATGAAGATGTTCAAAAGAAAAAAGAAATTATTTTTGATATTTTGCTAACTTCTGTTAGAATCTTCGGAAAATTACATCTTCAGAAAATTTCATCTTCAGGAAATTACATCTCCAGGAAATTACATCTTCAGAAAATTACATTTTTCTGAAGATGTAATTTTCTGGAGATTATTTTTTGAAGATTAAAGGTATTTTTCTGGAGATTATAATTATTGAAGCTGGGTCAATGGAAAGAAGAAATTATTTTTGATATTTTGCTAAATACTGTTAGCATCTTCGGAAAATTACAACGTTTTTTCACGTTTGTTTTAGAAATAGCAATATTTTGATTTGAATTTTCACATTTACTCCTATTTTATATTAATATATCTTAATCAATACATTTAGTAGGTATATATAAAAGGTATAATGAATCGACTGTCTTGGTCGCAAATGCGACCAAGACAGTCGATTCACTAGTCGATTCATTATTTTAGACATTATCTAAAAGTTAAATCGCTTTATCTATAAAGCGATTAATATATTGAAACAAATCTTTTTATTTCATCAATCAAAGAGTTTGTCACAGTTCGCACGCCTTTTGCCTATACCGTGTCTCCTAACGAAGGCGGGGTTAATTCACAAGACTTAAGTTGAGCATTGAAGTCGCCGTTGACCACAAGAAAATCACGTGAGGGAATTGCCAGCAAAATATCATCAAATTTTTGATATATTCTTCAATGTTTGCAGAAGCCGTAGCATTTGTTGGGCAATATGCACAGATGACAGTTCAGTTTGAATTTTTGGCTCTCAGCCATACAGAAGCCATTATATCGTAAATTTAACTTCAATCAATCAGGTAGGGCATAATAGATGACCGTATTAACATGCCTACCTCTCGTTGGTCGAAACCATTCGTCGGTCCACAGAAGAGCATCGTATAGTATCGAGTACTGCCGGGGACACTAAAGTTGACCGACCCAACATCTCGAATTCGACATTCAGTTGCACAACATATGTCGAAGTCACGAATATCTAGAGTTCTGGCCAAAAGGATCGTTTAGGCGGGTTGCAAAAGTGTTCGCACATTTATAGTCGCAATCCTTAACCTTTTTGAGTTTCGGAAGAATGATTTCGGAAGATGGCATGACCACTTAGTTGGGGACTCGTAAATCGCGTGTCTAGCCAGATTCACCAAATGACTTTGATCGGGAATTGTTAGTTTATTTCGCATATGTAGTTTTTTTTCGGTTCATTTTCATTGATGTTTGTTGTAGGCTGGGATACCATCCGAGTTCGCCACACTCGAGGGGACAAGTCCTTATTTAATGGCGGGACCTACTCGCCATGTTAATGTGCTACCCCATATTTGCTTAATGGTATTTTTAGCAATCAAGAGTGCCAACTCCGAATCCACCACTATCATAGCACATCCACTGATTGTCCGCGGCTACTTATTCGTCAAACAATTGTTTGCTTATATCGTAGCTAACCTTCATATCTGAAGGCTCCTCCCCTATCTGCAACCCGGGGACGCGCTCGGTAGCCCCAGGTAGGCCCCGAGTATATATAGGGATGTTTTCAATTTATACTTTAACAATATATAAGGTCCACACACGCAACAACCCAGTAAAAACGCTTTCTGCACCTGAGCTTCGTATAACATCGTGATGAATCGCTGGTGTCTTTATAGGTATCACAAAAGCAGTCGAAACGTACCCTAACCACTTCATCCGACTGACGATGACTGCTGGGTGTTTAGGAACGTCTCGGAGTGATACATTAGACTGATGAAGCTGATGATCAAAGTCCAGTTATTTAGCAGCAAATATGGATTAAAAACCAATAGTAGGCAGCTTTGGATCCTGGACCACAGTTTCAAGCGATTTTTCGCAATAACAATTTATAAAATGACGCATTCATTTTGGAATCCTGTGAGAAATTCAGTGCCCTCGTAATCAACGGATACGCATTTGTGCCTTATATATACAAAATGGTGTTGCTTGTTAGACTTGACTTTGATTCACGACTTTCAGTCACCATGTCACTGTATATATAAGCAGACAATTCACCAAGACCATTTTTAAAAATTGTCTTGGTGAATTGTCTGCTTAAAAATTGTCTTGGTGATAATATAATACTTACAATTTTTGAAGAAGCCGCAAGGCGAAATGAAAATTTAAGAATTAATCTTTGTTTTTTGTTAGTAGAGACAAATAATCATATTTCGTATATATTTTGGTCATAGAGTGATCCCAACCGGAAGTAGCTTATAAATTGATTTTAATTTATACTTACAATATATATATAATAGTAGTGCACGGGTGTGCTGAGTAGACAACGGTCCAGGATTTCTTACGAAATATGGCATTTTTACTAAATGGTGTTGCTTGATAGACTGGACTTCGATTCACGACTTTCAGTCACCATGTCACTTCTAGACGATCAATGAGTACCCGACAACACTCATCAGTAGAATGAAGTATTCACTGGCCGTTTCGGTTGCCTGTGTGACATTGTGAATAAAGGCGTTTCCGATACTTTGCTTAATTGACTGAAGTTTACGCTCTTTACCAGATCGAATTGCTGTGCGGACCATCCTTAAACATTAGGCAGAGGTTGTTGCTGAATTGTCGTTGCACTCGTTGGATCCTTAATGGATACGGCATGTATAAAAGTAATGCACATATGTGCTGAGTAAACAACGGTCCAGGATTTCTTACGAAATACGGCATTTATACTAAATGGTGTTGCTTGATAGACTGGACTTCGATTCACGACTTTCAATCACCATGTCACTTCTAGACGACCACTTCAGCATCGAAATGATGAGTACCCGGCAACACTCATCAGTAGAATGAGGTACACACTGGTCGTTTCGGTTGCCTGTGTGACAATGTGAATAAAGGTGTTTCCGACACTTTGCTTTATTGTTTGAGGCTTACGCTCTTAACCAGATCGAATTGCTGTGCGGACCATCCTTAAACACTAGGCAGAGGTTGTTGCTGAATTGTCTTTGCACTCGTTGGATCCTTAATGGAAACGGTATGTATAATAGTAGTGCACAGATGTGCTGAGTAAACAACGGTCCAGGAGTTCTTACGAAATACGGCATTTTTACTAAATAGTGTTGCTTGTTAGACTGGACTTTGATTCACGACTTTCAGTCACTGTGTCACTTCTAGACGACCAATATATATACGACCAATACATATATGTATTTCGCTAAAATTAATTTATAAAAAATGTATTGTTATATTTCTTAAAGAGTGGAATCTCTTTAAGTAATCAAACTTACATTTGCTCAAACTTACCTTTGAGCTTTTTTATCTAATCCTATAAAAAATAATCTATAATTTTTTGTAGCATAATTCTGATTATGAAAGTGTTCCAATTATGTTGATTGCTAACAAATGTGATTTACGAGAAAAGCATCCTGAGCTACCATTTGTAAACCAGCAGTACAGTAAAGTGTTCGCAATGGTAATACGATTTGGTGTATAATCAATAATATTGGAAATTGTTGTGTTTAAAGGAAAATGGAATTCAAATGTTTGATTGCTCAGCATTCGATTCAGAGAAAGTCACTCAAATATTAAATGTATTATTAAGGTAAGATTTATATCTAATAAATCGTGAAACATATGTTGTTTATTTGTTAAATAAACAACATATGAAATAGCAATTAAATAGCAATTCTAATGGCGTAATTATT
This sequence comes from Pomphorhynchus laevis, assembly GCA_012934845.2. Lineage (NCBI taxonomy): Eukaryota > Metazoa > Acanthocephala > Palaeacanthocephala > Echinorhynchida > Pomphorhynchidae > Pomphorhynchus > Pomphorhynchus laevis. The sequence continues at coordinate 95,719 of WNNJ02002896.1, read as the reverse complement.
TTTAAATTGTAATTGTAATAGCTCGATTAGAATATATAATTATTTAGTCAATAGATTAAAATTTCATTATTTTCAGACCCTGTCGAAATGATTTTTTTATATGAACATATCGTATCTACGTATCTTAATAGAATGCAAATAAATATTTAATTAATAAATATTTATTAATTAAATATTTTAGATCTTAGAATGTGACACATGCACAATTTAAAATTAATATTATTTAAGTGCCAATATTGTAGTGAATTATTTTCCTTATTCTCTGTTTGTAGGTTCTGTTTGTTTTTAAATGTAATTAGTTTTAATTTTTAGTTGAAATGGCTGTACTATGATTGTTATAATTGAAATTAATCCATTCTATACGTTGCTTTAATTCTATTAAAGCAGCCATCAATATCGCTGTTTGCTTATAAATATGAACAAGCAGCGTTCAAAATGAAGTAAACAATTATTTAAATATTTTAAATATTTCAAATTATTTAAATAATTCTTAGGAATAATGGCGAAAATGTTGTATTCCTATTAGTCACACATGTCTAGATGATTTTGTCATGCTAAGTTTACTCTAATATTAAGTTGATATTCTTTAAGAGCTTACCACTTTATTAAATCATATAAAAGGAATGATTACTTCAAGCGTTATTTCAAAGTTTTACAATTTAATATATTTTGATCGATACTTTTTATAATTTATGAAAGAATGAATAAAATGTTTATTAACTAATTTATCGCTTTATTTGGCGATAAGCTTGAAACTCCTAGTTATTAGGCAATAGTCATTTTTTGTAATTTTCGATACCAATATTTTTAGTTATTATCATTTTTATATTTGAATATAAAATGCAATAAATTAATTATTTATTTTATGTGTTTAATAAAAACATCTGATGAAATTTGATAAAAATGACTCATTTTTTATTATTTATTGTTATTTATTAATTTATTATTTGTTATTTATTATTACTTCAATACTTTAAGTAATTTTTTAATAAAAGTAACTTTTTTAAGTAACTTATTAAAATACTTTAAGTAACTTTAGTATCTTATTTTAGTGACATTAGAATTCGCAAAGACAATCTTCACGACTCCAGTTATGGCAACGGTATTAAAATAGCTAAAGTTCAGGAGAAGAAATGTTGTTTTAGTTGATATTTTTGCAAACATATAAGCTAACCGTTAAACATATAATTTAAAAAAAGCATTGTATTTAGTCCTTTCTTTGTATTAAAAAGAAATTGAAAAATTTGAAATTAAAAGCTACAAGGGTTGCTGACGAAATACTGTCATGTCGTCATTTGTTTTGATACTAATATATTTTTAATATAAAAATAAATATTTTTATATAAAAATATATATATATTTATTATTAATATTTTTATATTAATAAATATTATTTTTTATATATTTATATAACACATGTAATAATATGTGTTTAATAAACACATATATTATTTATGTGTAAACTTACTTATTTATATATAATATAAATGAGTGGGTGTTTAAAAGTCTCACAATATAAAGACACAATTAATTAATTATAATTAATTTTATGTATTAATAATTATAGATGAGTTAAATCAAATTATTAGGCAATGCTTTTGCATAATGTCTTAACATTTTTTTACTAAAAATGCTTATATTAAAAATTATATTTTAGCGATTTCAAATCAACATTCATCCGTATAGATGAATGTTGATAGTGAATTATATTACACTCACGTGGGATCATATTTACTCTAGTAAACTTCGATTGCCAATTACATTTTCTTTGAACTGGGAAGTATACGTGAATGTAAATGTACTTGAATGTACCTATGTATATCTGAAAGCGTCGTGCAGCTAGGTTGATTCGATGAAAGTAATTATTATTAAAAAATTGGGTCTGGAATTTGTGCTATTTTGTAAACCTACAAAATGATCTAGTTAGAACCAATATTTATTGTTAGAGAAATTCGATTATATTTAAAAGTGATCTTTATAAACTAATCCTAAAGTATTATTAGTGACTCCTAATAAAGTCTTTATCGACGGTTACTTTAATTCTTCTTTTACTGCTGCATATATCATTGACAGAATTTTTAGTGACTTAATAGCGAAAATAGAGCGATTCCAATAATTGTTACAGATGATTTCAATGCCAAATACACAAAACCTTCAAAGGGAAACGATGGTATCTTGTTCATTATTTTGAATCTATAAATTTAGTAATGTCGCCAAGACATATATATAGTCATACGAATAGCCAAATGATCGAAGCTTTATCGATATTTCTTACATGTAGGACATACTGGGTATGAACTATAATTGAAAAGCGATATTGTTCACGAGCATTGGTCAATATCAGTTAAAATAAACCGTTAATGGAACAATATTTTAGTCATGCAAATAAATTATCCTCAATATATGCACTAAAAATTTGTCGAATCAAACTAATAATATAATCAAGGCGTTAATAAAACTTGATAAATGAGTTATGTCGTTTGAATTTAAATAAATTAAAAATAACGTTTTTATTTTAATATTTTTATCGAATTTTTACATTTTAAAAGTCAATAAACATTTGTGAATAAATACTAAATAAATACTAAACAAATACAAAATAAATACTAAATTTATTTTTAATATTTAAAAATAAATTTAATTTTATATAAAATTTTTATTAAATTGTTTTTATAAGATCATGATGTTTATAATATTAATAATATTACAATAATATAATATAATAATATTAATAATATTAATTAATTATTAATCTTATCTATTTTTATAATCAAATTTACGCTGTAATTTAAAATAAATTTTTAAAACAGAATATTTTTTAGTGAAGAAAGTCAATAAATGTAATCGAGAAGAGAAATCTAAACAAATGATCGTTAACATTGGCATAAAATTTAAGTATATAATCTGCAGTTTTATTATATCGGAATTGACATTTGAAAAATTTCTTAATTGGGCTTACAAAACTTAGTCTCGTTATGCTGCCAAAATATACGAAAATTCTAAGTGATTATAGCTTTTTCCTGTATGGTACTCCATAATCCATATCCGGTCTAATTTGATGCTTCATGCACACTATACAGCGACTGGCTTTATTCCGGTGGAATCCAGCTTTTAATGTGTGCTGCTCCGGTTTACGCCATTGTTCTCTCTCGTCAATTGTTGCCAACCAAAAGCTTATTTTATTAGCGTAGAACATGCACTGGCCTGTAGTTCCAGAGCATTCAATGAAAGGCGTTGTTCTGAAATCCTCCAAACAGCTTCCAGCGCTTGCTAGCGATTGACCACCGCCTTGACTTCCGCGACCCAAATGCTTAAGAAGAAAAAAAATTATTAATCGTCATTTAGGTTATTTGATGATACCATTATGAAACTATATCCTTGCCATAGAGGCTCCCATTTTTGAGGGCATGTCGGTACTTGCATGGACATGCTGTGGAAGGCCATGACATTTGTCGGCGTTTCGCAAACAGAACATCTACTTATATAAGGTCTTATCATTTCATTTTCAACAGGCATCATTGGCATTTGTTCATTCGTTGACAAGTAATAAGTGACATCATTTGTTTGTCCATAGTAGCAAACATTGGTTTGGTCACAACGCATGTAAGGCAACGACGAAAACTTTTGTATGCACGATCCAGATGAGCCTTATAGCACAAAAATAATTAGTTGATGTTATATGATAATATAACATATTAAGCTAAAATATATATTATGATAATAATTTGATCTTTTTTTCAATCTACTGTCGTCTTTCGCCGATGGGCAGAATAAGTAAAATATACAAAACTGATAAATCCAAGTTAAAATAATCGTTGATCTAATTCCATCAGACTAATGGTAGACGTTATTTGGATTTTAAATACATGCAGGGTAACAAGATCGCTACAAAATTTACTGCAACGCGATTGAGTGATATTATGACAAGGGAAACACATCTTATGATAATGGATTATCGCCACATTTAAGACATTTTCAATAATGGCATTCTATTTACATTCAGTCTGACTTATGAGAAAAGTTTCCGAAAATTCGAGCAGAATTGCGCTAGAAAAACAGAAACTGTCTTATCTTTAGTTTATTAAGCGGTATATGGGAAGATCATATTCTAATATTGTAGCAATTATACGGTCTGCATTCCAATTATAAGTCAAAATGGCAGAAGAAATTAAATATATATAAAAATTTTAGTTGATGAAATACATCAATTTTTTTCAATTCATGTTGTTTTTCTGAACAATTACCGAATGGTCAAGCGGTTAATTAATTCACAATGAAATATGTTAATTATTTTCTTCAACTGAGATTAAATGTGATTTTTAGTATTGTTATGCAACTTGATTGTAATTGATATGTGATAGTGCAACTTCAAATTTTTATTAAGTAGAATTTTTATTATTAAAATAATATTGTGGTAAAACATTACATTTATACATAAGTCTTATAATCATATAAATTATAAACGATTTCATATTGATGATATTCATTAAACGGAAAGCTATTTATTAAGATTATAAAATTTTCATATTAATATTTTAATTAATATGATATTAATATTATACTAATTATTAATATTAATATTATTATTAATTATATATTATAATATTAATTTATTTTTAATATTTAAAAATAAATTTAATTTTATATAAAATTTTTATTAAATTGTTTTTATAAGATCATGATGTTTATATCGGTAATAACTAATCAATTATTAATCTTATCTAATTATATTTCTAATCAAATTTACGCTGTAATTTAAAATAAATATTTAAAACAGAATATTTTTTAGTAAAGAAAGTCAATAAATGTAATCGAGAAGAGAAATCTAAACAAATGATCGTTAACATTGGCATAAAATTTAAGTATATAATCTGCAGTTTTATTATATCGGAATTGACATTTGAATATTACTAAACATATTATTATTAATTATATATTATAATATTATTTTTTTTTAATATTTATTAATAATTATAATTAATAATTATTATAATTTATTTTTGATATTTAAAAATAAATTTTATTTTATATAAAATTTTTATTAAATTGTTTTTATAATCATATAAATTGCATCAGACTAAGACGTTATTTGGATTACAAATACATACAGGTAACAAAATTTACCACAACACAATTGGGTGATATTATGGCAAGGGAAGAGCTTATCTTAATTGTTTTCTTCAACTGAGATTATTATCTATTTGCGACAAAGCACGACAGCAACTCAAAGATGAATTATGTACGAAAATAAGTAGTTCGATATTTCCCTATCGTGTAATTTAGCTGACTATTTAAATAATTATTATTTAAATAGTTAATTAATCCGATATTTTTATTATTTTACATTTTTGATGAGTTGAAACTTAAACCATATAAAAAACATGCTTTTTAGATTAGGCATTTAAATAATAAAAATAATAATTATAAATAATAAATATTTATTAACTTTCAAACATATCATTAGCCTCGTATAAGATTTCTAGCTATGAAAGTACGAATACAAAGGTATAATTCTAGATATTTTTATTTTAATTCTAGTTTTATTACTAAACAAACTCTACGTTAAATAAATTTTTAAAATATACATATATTGATTAACATATCGATAATATGCTATTGTATCTTGAACAAATGCCATCTATATAAATAGCATTCAATTATTTATAAATAATTATATTTTTATAAAATACTATGATAAATAATAGATGAAACTAAGAATCTTAAATACCTAAATCTTGTTGATATCCATGTTCGTTTGCGTGAATCATTAATAAGCTGTAACCTTCCCATAACTTTGCTGTTCCGGGCGGGCAAAGTGGAACAGTAGATGCTTGTGAGTGTCTTGTGAGCATAAATCCAGTGCGTTGTAGACTTACACCAGATGGTCCTGGCATCCCTGGTGCTCCAATTTGACCAGGCAATCCCGGTGGTCCAGCAATTCCCAGACTACCAGGTTCTCCTTTCTCTCCAACTCTTCCAACAAGACCCGGCTTGCCTGGAATTCCACTTTCACCTCTTTCCCCTTTTTGACCTGGTGATCCAGTCATACCAGGTTTACCCATTAGACCTTAATATAAAAATATTAATGTTTCATTTAACAAACATCATATTTACCTGGCATTCCAGGATGACCAGTTTCTCCTTTTGCTCCCTTGCTACCCTTTATTCCAGATACAACTTCACATAAGCCAGCAGGACCGGATTGACCTTTAAATACAGCTAATACTTACAAATTTAAGTAACTAATCTAACCAGGAGTCCCAGGAAATCCGGCAGGACCACGTTCCCCAAAACTTCCTTTAAGTCCAGGTATTCCGGGTAATCCAGGTTGCCCTTGTATACCCATGTCTCCTTTTGGTCCTCTGTTACCCATTAATCCGGGTAAACCTGCTGCACCTATATTTGTTAATTAAAGAACATATTAAATAGTATGGAATGATATTCTTTACCCGCAGGTCCTCTTTCCCCATGAACACCAACAGGACCCCGGTCACCTCTTTCTCCCTTTATACCAGGTGCTCCAGGTATTCCAGGAAATCCGTCTTTTCCCCTTTCACCAGGCATTCCTGGTATTCCAGGTAGTCCTTGAATACCAGGTGAACCCATCCTTCCTGGTTCTCCTTTAGTACCCTTCAAGGAATACGTACAATCTTTCCCTCGCATACCAGTTAAACCAGGTGGACCACTTTGACCTAACAAATATGTAAATTTATTAAGTAGAAAAAATAAAGCATTTAAATGTTTAATATCGTTTAATTTAAGCATAATAAAACCTTTGTCTCCTTTTTGTCCCGGTAATCCGTCGTATCCTGGTCTCCCCGTGTCGCCTTTTAATCCTGGTAATGCTTTTCCAGGAATTCCAGGATGTCCAGGCATTCCTGTTACACCTCTATCACCTTTAATGCCCATCAATCCCATGTCGCCTTTCTGTCCTTGTACTCCAGGTAATCCATCTTTACCTCTTTGACCTAAAAGACAACGTTGAAAATGAAATTATTAAATCACCAATACCTTTCATTCCAGGAATTCCTGGCAATCCAGCTGATCCTTGAAGACCAGGTAAGCCTTGCATACCAACCATGCCTGCATCACCTCTAGCTCCTTTAATTCCTGGTAAACCTAAACATACAGATTCATTAAAAAATTTACTTTTAAACATGTACATGTACATACCTGGCATTCCTGGTATCCCTTTATCTCCTGATTGTCCAGGTGGACAACGTCCACCATCACTTCCTGGTTTTCCAGGCAAACCAATATCTCCTTTATGCCCCGGTCTACCTGGAATTCCTGGGAATCCAGGCAATCCAATGTCACCTTTTTGTCCTGGCAAGCCTGAATAACCTTTATCTCCTTTAACACCGTGCATCCCAGTTTTCCCGATTAATCCAGGGAGACCTGGTAACCCAGGTTTTCCCTATAGGATTAGAACACGTGAGATTAAAGTTACTTTATTAAAATGTTTACTTCTTCGCCTTTTGGTCCTGTTAATCCCGGCATTCCAGCCTGTCCAATATCTCCTCTAGCACCAGGCATACCCGGTAATCCCGATTCACCTTGTATTCCACGATGTCCTTTCTCGCCCGGTGGACCAACACTTATATCACCTTTCTCTCCAGGAAGTCCATGTCTTCCATCAAGTCCTGTGATAAATATTACAGCCCTATATTATCTACGATGAAATATAATTTTCTATAAATTGTAATTTTTTCAATTATAATGTTCGAATATAATTTTAATAAATTAAAATAAATGATTTTATTCTTAATTTAAACAAATTTATTAATTTTGATTAATTAATAAACCTTGTATTTTGTGGTTTTTAATGATAACAATTTGCTTAATCTGTATATTTAAAAAACAAGAAATTAATAATTAAATTGCTACCGATCAATTTTATCAGCAATTTAGATTTAATTTTTACAATTTAAAAATTATACAAATAAGACAATATTAAATTTTGAAATGTCCTTTTGTATATATACGAGTTTCTCTTACTCTGGGTCAAGATACTGCAACGGGCTTTCGCAATAAACGTCTCTTATCATTAATCATCGAGTCCTTACAATAGATTATATTTTATTTCTCGGTCAAGTAAGTATTGATTGTTGTGCACTGATGATATTCACGATGGTCGATGAAATAAAAATCAACTTAATTTTATTTTTAATATAGTAGTTATAAATTTATAAGATTCAAAAACGGAAGAAAATATAAATAGATACAAGTTATTCTAGGACTATTCAACAAATTAAAATATTAATATTCTAGGAATATTCAACAAATTAAAATATAAATATTCTAGGACTGTTCAAAAATTCTTGGTTATCATCTTCAAAAGGATAATATCATCTTCAAAAGGATAATTTTTATCCAAAAATGCTAGAATTTTGTTAACAATTATTTAAATAAAACATTAAGTTTGATTATTCTTTTAAAGTTCTTGGCCAACTTTAAAAAATCTTATTAAATAATGAAATAAGTTACTAACATGCTACTTATAAAATAGCTTTATTTTAGTAACTTATGCAGTAGATTTATATAAATTGACATGTGGTCTGTAAATAATACAAATCATTATAAATTTTAAAAATTAATTTTCAATTTTAGAAAACTCAATTAAAATATCTGTGAAGTAAAATGCCGTTCTGATTATTTGACTATTAATACGAATGTATTCCATTTGACAAAAAAAATATTTAGACAATATGAATTGCGAATAATCCAAACATATTTTCATTACATACTAACCTGGTAAACCGGGTAATCCTCTAAGTCCAGGCAATCCAGGCATTCCCATGTCCCCTTTTGCACCTGACATTCCTGGTTGACCAGATTGTCCTTTTAGACCAACCATACCAGGCAGTCCAGGCTCCCCTTTGGGACCTAAATAAAAACATAGAAAATAATAATCGACATATGATCAAACCTCTTAATCCGTCTTCGCATCTTTGACATGATCGACCAGGTTTTCCTGGTTCTCCTTTTTCTCCATGTAAGCCATCAAATCCAGGTTTTCCCAGTGTACCTTTTAGTCCTGGTAAACCAGTCAATCCTCTATCACCTTTTACTCCTGGCTGCCCTGGTAGTCCTGGAATTCCGGTGTGTCCAGCCTCACCTTGATCCCCTTTAATTCCTTGCATTCCAGGAAGACCTGGATATCCTCTCTGTCCTTGTAAGCCAGGAGCACCAGGAATTCCAGCAAAACCTGGTATTCCTTTCGGTCCTTCTGGTCCTCTTAGACCTGCAATATGTTGATATTTGATTGTTGATGTTTTCGTGATAATGATTTATACCTTGTAAACCTGGAGACCCAAGTAAACCCTGTTTTCCAGGTTCTCCTTTTATTCCAGGTAAGCCTTCGCGACCTTTATCACCTTTAATTCCCGGCATTCCAGGAATACCTGGTTGGCCTGCCGGTCCACGCTCTCCTTTCACGCCATGTCTTCCAGCTTCCCCTTGATCACCTTTACTTCCGGGGAATCCAGGCAATCCTATTGAGCCTGGCTTTCCTGTAAGCCCTCTTTCTCCTTTTGGACCAGGCAACGGTATTCCAGGTTCACCCTTTGGTCCTATATAGTATAAACATAATACTAAATTGAACGCACAATTGATACCTTGAATTCCAGGTAATCCTGATAATCCATCGTCACCCTTTGGGCCAGGCAATCCCGGTAAGCCTATTATTCCCGGTGTTCCCTGTTCTCCCCTAGCACCAGTTATTCCTAAACATTACATTTTTAAATTTGACATTATAAACAAAAATCCGCTAACCTTTAACACCTGGCATGCCTGACAATCCCGGAAGTCCTCTATCACCTTTTACACCTGTCAAACCAGGTTGTCCAGGTATTCCGTCCATGCCACGTCGTCCAGGTTGTCCTGGCATACCCGGATGTCCCGCATTACCTTTTTCGCCAGCAATACCCGGTGTGCCAATCAAAGCTCCGACATACTCAATACCTCAAAATTCGCAAAAATTAAAATTGTAAAAATACAAGAATTTTTTTACCAGGTTCTCCTTTTGGACCCATCTTTCCCATCTCTCCATGTGGTCCAACTGGTCCAGGTAATCCTTTCTCTCCTTTTATACCAGGAATAGATTGTCCTCTTTGCCCACGCAAACCTGGCTGGCCACGTTGTCCAGGGGCACCAGGGATTCCTGGATAACCTGGTTCCCCTTTTCGTCCAAAATCACCTTTGACACCATCCATACCAGGCATTCCATCACGGCCTGAAGTTCCTTGCAATCCCGTATCTCCTTTAATACCTGGTAATCCCGGATCTCCTTTTTGTCCAGGCACTCCATGCAATCCTTCCGCATATGCAGGTTCTCCTTTGGAGCCTTTTTCGCCATGTCGTCCAGGTGTACCTGCTCTACCCTAAATTAAAGTTTACTAAACAAATATTTTCTAGACGATACTAACTGGTTGCCCTGGTTCTCCTAGTGAACCAGATGGTCCGGGTAAACCAATTATTCCACGTTCTCCTTTCTCTCCAGTAAGACCCATAGATCCAGCTGGCCCTTGCATTCCCGGCATTCCTGGTGTTCCTTTTTCTCCTTTAATACCATCTCGACAACCGCATACTCCGGTTGCTCCTGTAATTAAAAATAATTACCTAAATATTTCCTACTCTGCAATTACCTGTATCTCCTTTAGCTCCAATGCTTCCAGGAAGCCCACTAATACCAGGTATTCCTGGCAGTCCCCTTTCTCCGACATCACCTTGTGGTCCTGGTATTCCTTTAGATGAATTTCCAGGTGCACCTAAATATAATTTATCTTTGCAGATCCTTCACCGTTTTTATCTTACCCATTAAACCAGGAAGTCCTCTTTCTCCCTTTGCTCCACGCTCTCCGGGATATCCATCAATGCCAGGAAGACCTGTCATTCCAGGGAGCCCAACTCCTTGCTCTCCTTTCTGACCAGATTCACCCTTTAAACCAGGTAATCCGGACAACCCTGGATATCCTGCGCTTCCTCGACTTCCTAAATATCCATAAAACATTAAAATTATTTACGTTTTGCGTTCGGACATTAGAACAGCATACAGTTTCACATAATTTATAAATTAGATTAATCGTAAGCAATCCATAATGAAAAGATTAAATATATGTGAGTTTTTACATATTTATCTATGTTGATTATTTAATTGTTGAATTTATAATTTAAAGTAAATTGTTGATTACTCCCTTCTCAATCGATGTAAGCTAACAAATGAAGTTATCAACGTTTGCTTGTTGACAAACAATTATAGCTTACAGCTCAAAATGATGTGATTTGTGAATTCTTACGGTTCATATATTTTATAGCTCATAAATTAACTTTAATTCTAGCATCTGATAACTAAATGTGTATATTAGTCGTTATATTAACTTGTTATTAGTCGTTGTTGTCAACTCCTTTTAAGTTTACAATCTTTCACTTGTTAAAATTAATCCAATGTAATATACCATGGGTTTATCTTTACCTTTCTTGATCACTTTCATGTGCATTTGTGATTGATAGAATTTAATCTTCCTGTCAACTATTTAATATGAATATTTGATTATAATATAGTGAAATATACAAAAATTGAAAATCTCTAATGCTTTACAAAATTTGTAAAATTTTGTAAATTTTAAAAGATTACAAATCAATGATATGCAATATAAGATTTATTATATATTGCACATATTTTTAAATCAGTTTGATTTCAAAATATGCGTAATTTTCAGAAAATTAACGTTTCATAGTAACGTTTCATTTCTATTAAAAATGCATTTCATTCCTTATAAGTGAAAGTGATAAGTATCTAAGGATTTACCGATATTCTATATAATCGATACAAATATTATATGTATCCAATTATAATATATATATTGACAAGTCACACAAGGTGACTTTCTTATTGAAAACCAGCTACAGAATCATTCCTTTATGACTTCCAATTCCATACACCCTGACTAAAAAAATTTAGTCAATTAAAAACTCATTGGGTATTTGAAAATAATCAAATACCCAATTATTATTATAATTGTTTATTTGATTATTTTCAAATACCCAACGAATTTTTTAGTTGACTTAGAGACATCAAATTTTAATATTCGATCAACATTTTTATATTCGATCATGTTTTTGATATATAAAATATCAAAATCATAGAATTCTTTGTTTCTTGCCCATATTTCAAGATTGTTAATCAATTCATCTTCAATGGAAAAAATCTTAATATTTTTAAATTATTGTTGTAAAATGAAAAATAGTTCAAAGCTGAATTTCTATATTTAACTATTTTAACTTTATTCAAATAGAAATAAAATTGCATATAAACCTTTTAACAACATCATACCTTGACGTCCAGGTTCACCCTTGCTTCCTTTTAATCCTGGCGCACCAGCCATTCCGGGAACCCCAGGGAGACCTGCTTCTCCACTATCTCCTTTAATACCTGTTAATCCAGTAGATCCTTTTGGCCCTATATATCCTCGTGGTCCTGGCAAGCCAGGCGGACCTTGAGGACCAGGTGGTCCCATTGGTCCATATTCTGGGGATGCGTCCATCTAAATAAGTAAATATAAAATTTAAATTCATTGTTAACTTTAAAACGGCATTAATACCGGTATGCATCTGCCGGGTACTCCGGCGTCACCAGGCAAGCCACGATCTCCTTTTTCACCAATTGCTCCAGGTAAACCCGGTAAACCATCACGTCCTGGTCTTCCTGGATATCCAACAGTTCCGGGTTGTCCCGGCATTCCGGATGGACCAGGCATTCCAGGGTATCCCTTAATTTAAAATTTATTTTCTGTTTCACGATTTATAATAATATGTACAGCCATTTTAATTTATGTATATAATAAAATAGTTAATATTTTTTATAAGCAATTTTCAATACAAAAATAATAATTATTTGATTATTATTTAAATATTATTATTGTTATGCTAATTTTATAATGATTGGTAACTTTAGCGTCGCTAGTATGGTATGATAAAGCATGCAATAACTAATATCTATAGCCAAATCCACAATTGGCCTTAGAGTCATTCCTTTTGAGATCGTATAAAATGACTTTATTGGATGGTTTGAAATGACATCCAAAGACCGAAAATTCTGTCTTTTCATATCATCCGTTTGGCACATTTTCAATTATTACTTCTGGAAGTTGTTTTTTAACTGAATACCTTATACAGGGTGACTAAAATATGCACAGCCGCCTGCTAACATGTATAAATTTTAAATTATCAATATAGAAAATGAAATAAGTTTTATTGCAAAAAGCAAGTCTTTAATATTTATTTTACTTAAATGTTAATAAACGCAGAGTCCGTTGTTTGATTCAATACAATTATTAACACGTTTTTAATGTAATTGGTATTTTAATGGCAATGCAATTTGTGTGCTTTGAATCCCATATATCTTTTAGTAATTATTCTTACAGTTTCTCTGTTTGATCATGCTTGATTAACCATTTTTCTAACAGACTGTGTATGATCCTCTTTATTTATGTTTCGCACTGTTTCGATATTATGATCAGTCGTAACAGTTTTCGGACGACCCGAACATTCCATATTTAGATTATGAACTGGTCCATATTATTTCCATTTTTCTTTTATCCTTTCCTATTATAGTTTCTTCTATAATATCATTCAATATTTATTTTTAAATTTTTTAATTAATTTATTGCCATAACCATGTTTAATCATCAATTCCACTACAAACTTTGGCTGTTTAATAGTCAACATTTACGATAAAAAATATTTCATACTTCCATATCTAATAGTTAAAAAGCTAAAATTTTAAAAGGGAGTGCATTGTTTTGGTCAACCAGTATTACATTTTTATATGAACTAACCTCTAATATTCATTGTTTGTTAATTTAACCTATCGTAATTTCCATCATCTTAAATTCGCAACAATTCTTCAACCGGTTGATTAATCAGCTTTCATTGCAATTTATAAAAATCAATAAATTCACAACTTTTTACAAATCTTAACGATTGTTGAAAGTTCATATCATTAATTACTCACTCTCTAAAATTTATTTATAATTTGACTATTTCTATTCGAATTTTGTAAAGATCTATCATGCTATTGGATAATGAATTTGATTAATTGGTATTCACAAATAACAAAAAATTCAGAATTTGTTATGAACATGTAATGAAACAAAAACAAAAAAAATATCTAAATGATTTTTATGTAAAAAATTACTGTAGAATAAAAATGTTTATAAAGGGCGAAAATTAAGAGAAAAGTCAAAGATACTTTCAATCTAAATATTTAAAAAAATATATCTTTACAAATTTAATTTTCCTTTACAAACTCAATCCAGAAATGATTAAAGAATTAAGCATTTCTGGATTGTGAGTTATTGATTTAATTGAATAAATCATCTTTGAATCATTTCTTGTCCACTATTGAAATTAGTTGTCTCTGGTAGCGATTATATTATACATTTGATCATTATAATCGTATTACTTACCCTTGGTCCAGTCGGTCCATAAAGACCCTTTTCGCCTTTTTCACCTGGCATACCATGTTCGCCCTGTTTAATTAAGAAATATATCCAATAATCATGAAAAGTAATCATTACCGGTTGTCCTAAACGTCCAGGCGTACCGTGTTCACCTTGAATTCCGACACTACCCTATAATAACAATTTTTAAAAATTAGCATCAATTGATTCCAAATAAAATATTTTATTATTTAGATTATCTATCATTAGACCAAATTATGTGAAAGTGGAAAATTATATATTTTTCTTAATAATAAAGAAATTAATTATTAAATATTTATTAATTTTTCACAATATTAATAAAAAATTGTATATGAATAATTTAATTTATATAATTCAATCATTCATTTGTTTTATCGTTAATTTGTAAATTCCCTTATGATTTTCAAAATTTCATAGCTTAATTACTACATTAACTTCTAATGGATTGATATACCCAGCTATTTTTGATTTCTAAATTGCGTATATGATATTACTCTTTAGTTATTAATTGATAATTAATTGATAATTTTTTTGATAATTAATAACATTGGTTCATTAATTGATAATTTATTATTTTTCAGTTTCACATAAATTGATAAATTTAATGTAAACTTACATGATAAAAAACGTTTCCCGCGACTATCAATTTTGAAGTGTATATCTAATGTGTGTATTTTGCGTTGTTTAATTTTTAAATCACTGTTTCATATATAAAAAGATAATTTATTATTAATGGAAACTCCCGCTATTAATTAGTAGGACAAATAATTTATTATTAACGTAATCTTCCACTATTAATTAGTGGGACAAATAATTTATTATTAACGTAATATTCTACTATTGATTAGTGGGACAAATAATTTATTATTAATGCAATCTTCCACTATTAATTTGTGGGTCAAATAATATATTATTAACATTAGTTCACGCTAGTTGTAGCATTCAACATGTTTACATTTTGAAAATGCTTTATTTATCTTAATCAATACATATATTTACTTCTGCTTTACATCAAATTATATGCCCATCTTATATCGTGCCTATCTTATATATACTGATGGATAATTTATAATCTTTCAATGTCACAAATTAGAATTTTGGGAGACAATTTTAAATCGTTTAATAATTTTCTTGTCTATCAAGTATATTTCATATAAATTATAAAATTTAAATTCCTTGATGTTGCATTTGTTGACATCATAATTTTAATTATTTAGCAGATTTAACTATTTTAAATAAATTTTTAAAATATTTTTAACTATTTTTACTAAATTTAACTATTTAACTATTTTAAATAGTTAGTAGATTTAACAATCTGCCAAGTGTTTAGTGGGTAAATATTTGCCCTTTAGTCAACAGTCAAGTTATTTAATAAATGTAAGCATTTATATAATTGCAATATAAATGATAATTACTGAGATGTAAAATTTGATAACAAATCTCAATTTGAGTAGGGCTTGCATAGTCACAATTCATAAATGAGCTTGTAAATTTATTGGAATACAAGTTGTAATCTAAAAATGTTCAATACATTATATCACGTGATACATTTAACACTATAGCTGCTAATACTGATATAAGTATTTATATCAAGAAATGTTATTTACTTTAAATCAAAAAGATTAAATTTTAATAATAAAATAATTTATTTTTATATATCATTATATTATAATATAATTTGAACAATTGATAAATTACGTCTAAATAGATTTAAACATTTATTTAGTAATCGGAATTTACTAAATTGTCCGAGTTAAATTATTAACAAGTTAATTGTATTAATTTTTAGATCTTATATCAGCAAATTTTGCAGCTAAGTTTTGATTAATGTGGGCATGTTTGTAAAAATATAAAAAATGTAAAATTCTAAACTACTAGTTTAAAGCGAATCTACAAGTTAAATTATAATGTAAATTGCATTTAGATTTTTATAACGCAAAGCACATTAAATAAAATATAACCTTTTCTCCTTTTGTTTGGAATGCTTCTGGGAAAACGACATATGTCAAATTTCCAGTCGCTTCAATATACTGTCCGGGTGGTCCTGATGGTCCCGGTGGACCACGTTCTCCTTTCCGTCCCTCTAAACCAATTCCAGCCATTCCTTTAACTCCCTTTTCGCCTTTAATTCCAGGTATACCCTGTATAATAATGTAAATCATTAAAATGTTAGCTAAAATACGAACTCTCACCATTGGTCCTAGAAGGCCAGGTGGTCCTATTGGACCCGTCAGACCGGACAATCCTGGTTTGCCCTGTGGACCAGGCATTCCCTGAATACCGATATCACCCTAAAATAAAAAGATTTTAAAAGCACATGATTTAATTAAATAATTTATACCTTTATGCCTTTCATTCCTGGTAAAGCAATTGCAGGTTCTCCCTTTTGTCCTTTTGGACCAATTAGACCGGGAAAGCCAGGTAAACCTGCTTTGCCATGAAATCCTGGTAGTCCGGCGATTCCCTTGTTAAGAATTATTATCTAATGAACAACACACCCTAGATTATACCTTAGATCCATTGCATCCATCTTTTCCAGGAATACCGCTAGGTCCCGTTTCTCCAGGTAGTCCTGGTAATCCAGGAATTCCTGGATGCCCGGGAACTCCGCTTGGACCCTACACAGCTCAAATATTTAAGTCATATCATATACACGTTTATAAAAAAATTACCCTGTCGCCCTTTGGGCCAATTAACCCAGAAATTCCGCGATCTCCTTTTTCACCTTTTATTCCTTCCGGACCTTCGAGTCCAGGTATTCCAGACGGCCCAATAGGTCCAATAGGTCCCTGTGGCCCAATATATCCCTACAGTAAAAATGAGCGTTACTAATACATACAAAATTGACATTTTTGAAATATTACTCTTTCTCCCTTTTGTGCAATGCAAAAGCATGGATATTGACAGTTTCCACAGTCAGATGTAGCATCGGGTACGTATGGACTAGCGATTTTGTTTACATAATGATAGCCCGGTGGAAGTGGTCCTCGATTTTCGGATCTCTGAATAAGCAAGAAATATTAGTGAATTTTTCATTTAATTAATAATTTAAAAGTTTTAAATTGTAAATAAATATATTTACTTCTAAAATGTTTTACACTATCTCTACAGATAAAATATTATGTAAAATAACGGTCTAGAATATTTTCATTGCATGTAAATTACAGTGCAGTAAGAAATCCTTTTAAAATTATATTTAAATCCTTTTATAATTATATACATTTCGAGTCTATCAAAAAGTCGAACGATAAATTATATTTTTATTTCATAAAGCTTTACAAAAATAAAGCTTTATGAAAGCTTTATTAAAGCTTTCATAAAGCTTTCTGAAAATACTAAGAAATTATTTAAATTATTAAATAATATCAAATTATTTAATAATTATTTAATAAATTGTTTCAGATTAAAATTAATTCAAACAATAAGATTTAAATAATCTTAAATAATCTTAATTTATCTGAATTGAGATTACGAACCAATTCATAAATAACGTAAAAATATTACTATCAAATAAATTAACAAATATAAATAATAAATAAAAATTTATTATTAAAAATTTATTTATTATTAATAAATAATAAATAAACATATTACTATCAAATAATTCTGGTTATGAAAAACTCCGTGGGTGACTTAAATCCAGAATTATAAACAAAAGTGTGAAACAAAAAAAATGTGTTTTTTAATTAAATTAATTAAAGATTTGATTAAAGCCAAAGCACTTAAAAAATACAACGTCATTTTTAATATTTACTATTGATATTTACTATCATCTACAATCTAATTTAATTTTTATAACCTAAAAATTAAGCTGTTGATTAATCAGATAATCAACTGCTGATTGATAAAATAAGATCCAGTCACTAGATTAAATTGTGTTCATGTTAATTATCAATAACTAATAATGCAGCATATCTAATTATTCTATATGCTGATTATATATTCTGGTTTAAAGCATTCCAATTAATTGAACATATTAATTTATAAATAATTTACTTTGATGGTAATGGTTTTAATTTACTAATAAAGAAGAATAAATATTCAAAGTCTTTAAAATCTTAAAATATATTTTTATCATAATTTAATTTTTAATTATTTATTGTGATTATCTAATTATTTATTTGATGCATTTTTTAAAGATTTCTAGAGATAACAGTGGAAACTTGCGAAATATCAAAATAAAAATTAGTGATCGTTGTTTAATATAATTACTACAATTTAATAATTTTTATGGTAATTTGATATATTTAATATAATTTATTTTATAAATATTATAATATATTATAAATATTATATTTATATATTAAATTAACACTTTTAATTCTAAAGTTTTTAGTTTACTAAAAATATTTTAACAATTCTCACCTGCTGGTTAGCGGAGACTTGAGGACATTGCAATAGAAAGCAGATAGTCAATAATATTAAAAGAGACGTGCTTAAAGATAAAATAAACAACCGATAGCCATATGTCCCATCTTTAAAATTATATATAAATTATATTTTTCTATAATATATAAGGTAAATAAATAATATCGTTATAAAAGAAATAAAAATCACTACCATGATTGACGGTACACACGGTTTAAAAGATACATCTTCTAAACGTACCACCTATAAATATATTACATTTACTGATGTGACACAATTGACATTTAACGTGATTAGTAAATATAATATATTGTTTAATCAAAACATAATTTTTACTATAATATTTTTCTATAATTATTACGCTGATCTTAGTCTAATCACGTTATAATAACGTTGTTAGATTATTGATTTATTAATGATTAATTAATTTTAATTAATTAATTTTATAATTGATTTTATTGATTATTACGCTGCCCTTAGTATTTAGCAAACAAGTGATAGCAAATGCTATCACTTTTAACTTGATTAAATCATTGATAACGTCGTAAGTACACTTTATTAGTAACATTGATTATTCAATAAAGAATTTATGTTTAAATTAGAGCCTTACGATTTTCATCCATGGCGGATTTATATCAACCAATAATATTAAATGCAAATATTTAAATTCCTGTACTCTTAAAGGTTTTTATTTTGTAATTTCACATACGATTTGTAAAATTTTTCACATTCTTTAGACAGGTTAAAGAAGATTGAACATATGAATTATTATGAGAATGAAAAGAACAACTATCGAAATATAAAAATGAAAACATAAGAAACTTGACATTGATAGTTAATTAAAGCACACATGACCAACGAACGGTATCAATCATTATAAGTTAAAAGTGTCATATTCGAATATAATCAATAATCATCCATAGGTACCTTAACACACGCTTAAACTTAAACTTAAACGCGTATTGTTCAAATCTCGAAAAACAGAACTATCCTTAATCTGAATCATCAGAGAGAAAAGTGTGTTCTGTGCTTGGCAGTACACATAGCGCATGGGTATATGTGGGTAGTTCTGTTTTCTCTCTGATGATTCAGATAAAGGGTAGTTCTAATAATAAAGATTTTCTTAATAAAAGAAGATTTTCTTAATAAAAGAAGGGTATTTCTGCTTTTCGAGCTTTGAACATATACAATGCATACACATGAAAAACATTATATATATAGATTAAAGCAGAAACTATTCATTATATGGTAATTGCATGACGTAGCTTGCGCTGCCAAAACGGTATGTCGTCATGCAATAGATGAAACATTAAATTCTCTATGTATAGAGATAAGCAGATAGGTCCTGGTTTAATCAAATATTTAATTTATTGATCCACTAAGGATCCAAGTTGGCGGTGCTATTTTCTTTGTAATTTATTATACTGGTTATATAATGATCCCGCTGATGTCTATTACGCTGAAAAGAAATCACTGCACTGCATTGACTTTTAAAGCGCAAGCTACGTCATGCAATTAGCATATAATGAATTCTTTATGCTTAAATCTCTATATAGTGTTTTTCATGTAAACAAATGACGCTTTAAAAATCATTGAATTGCTTATAAGTTAAATTTCAAATTTTTATATGTTAGAATATATGAGAAAATACAAATATAATATAAAAAATTTTGTTTGTAAATATGATTAGTTGACCTCTGATTTGATAAGCAGGAATAATTAAATTTAAACAGGAATCTGTTAATTGTTAATGTCATGGTTTATGTCAAATTACAAATTTTTTAGCAGACTTATAATTTAGACAACAAATTAAATTGGTTTAACTGTATAGAAATATAGCTATTCAATTCACTTTAAATGGTTTAAGAATAACTCATTGAAAATAATTCAGTGAATTATAAAACTTATCATTTTTCTGCTTTCATGTATAAACTTCGAGATAAAGTTGCTATTTATCCAGAATTTTATCGTTTTCGTCGACAGTACTATCTACAATAAATTTGAAATTAACTTTTTAAAATGAAAATTAAAATATTCTTCTGCCACCATAAATTTTAGCAGTGATTTTAGCTTTTGCAAAATTATTTGTTCGTAGTTCCTATAAATTTTAGCATCTCCCTCAATTAAGCTCAATACAACTGAGTGCCCAAAATGCTTTTAGCCATTTTAAAGCTAGCTCTTATTATCACTAGTTCAATTGTGCAATTATAGCGTAAGCACGAAATCAATAACAATTATGAATTTCATATAGGTTTTTATTGAATCACATAGTTAAACATTAACAGTTAGCGACATACGCTGCTCTCAATAAGAAGCATGCATATGTAAACTTTATGTATAATTGAAGCTAGTCAGTGGTATTTTACAAAATTCTAAAAATGAATAAAATAAAATTAATATTTAAGATAAATTACAAAAAATTCAAAGTATAAATTAATAATAAAATTTAATTAATTATTTATTAAAATTTAATAAATTTAATATAAAAAGTCAAAGATAAGTTTACTATAATTGTTAATTAAAAATCAAATCAAATGATGAATAAATGTATAAATATACATTTATATTGTCAAAGATAAGTTTACTATAATTGTTAATTAAAAATCAAATCAAATGATGTATAAATGTATAAATATACATTTATATTAATAGGCAAGTATAAATACAAATCATAAATGTATTCGTTTCATTGTCTGTTTAAAAAGAGAAATAAACCTTTTTATCCATTAACAATTTATTAATTTCTTAAACGATCTTTTTAAGTATTATTTTCTTTTAATAATGCAAAATATCACTTGCTTATATGTTTTTCTCGATTTTAATTGTTACGTTTTGTACTTATTCTACTCCCCCGAAGAAATCTTAATAACAGCTTGGCAGATGATAAACATCACTTTATATTGGGCACCTTTTTGCACTATTTTATTATTTTCATTCCGTTTTGAATAGTAATCTAAAGGCAATAAACTATGTAGTTTATTACGTGTTTAGAGTAAGGTTTATTTGCGTGTTTAGCATCACTTAAATAACTGATATTTGATTATATGAACCAAATATAAGTTAAGGGATTTTAACTGTCAAACATATATGGATATCCCATTAAATTACTATAATTTATGAATTATATAATATATTATAAATCTGTCATATTATTAATAATTTATATTATCTCTTCGAGATAATAAAATTCAATAAATTAGATAAATAAAATTTGGTACGATTTGTTTATAATTTCGAATAATTCGAAAATCTAGGTTTAACAGTTTAAAACAATTTAGCTTTACTAAATGCAATAGCATCGTTAAAACAATCATTTAAAGTATTTAAATAATAAATTATTAAAATGATTAATTATCATCATTTATTTGTATATTAGAATGTTGTTACTAAAATAATATCAACATGAGTATGTTATGATAATCGATATTTACCAAAATTTAGCTATTTTTAAATATTAAAACTTACCACTGCTTGGGTAAACTAAGGCAATTCATTGGATATATGCAACAATCCTTTATCATTTGTTTGTGTAGAGACATTGAAAAGATATAGTTGATAAATTATAAACCTTCATGTGACACGATTATTGTTTATTTTCTCTGTCAGGGTAGATGGCACGAAAGCTGACCGTTTTTAGTGCTTTGAGTACATACTCGTTTTATAAATATTCGTTATTTACCGTTACCTCAATATATATTCGCTTGGAAAGATTTACATTAGGATTTGATGTTTGGGAATGATGGTAACAAACAAGCTTGAAAAAATATGTGTTTACGAAGAGGTAGCTTTTGTGCTCAGTATAGCACAAGCCGTGTGATAGAAAAAGGAGCCTTCTTATTTCGAGAGAAGACTTTGATGCTTAAACAGAGAAATGCTTCTTTCGATTTGTTTTGTGTTCTTACCGCAAAACAATTATGTTCCTATCTTTTTCGATTCTGCAGCTAAGCAGGAAGAATGTATTTTCCTGCTTTATTACCAGGAAATCTAACTTTTCCAGTGAATACAAACATATTTTATCTAGGTTTTATGCTTAAATATATTCTCCCCAATATGCTACCTTAGCATAATCAGAGCACTGGTGTATTTGATATTCTCGAAATATCAAATAAAGAAGAGAAATAACCTAAATCGACTTTTTTATTATCGACAAAACGGCCAAAGATAAAAAATTTAGCTTTTTGATTCCTGAATATTTCGTTAGTAAGATAAAATAAATCATATGGTCTAAAATGATTAGGTAAAAATATTAAAGTGGAATATTCGGGACGACACACGCCATTGTCAAAAAATAAGATTAACTGGATAACTTGTTTGACATACTGGAATCGATAAAAAATTATATATATATTGAAAGACAATTTGTTGTGCACAAATAAAATACTTATAAGAACGAAGGTCTTTTTTACTTAAAAATTAACATTTTTTAAGCAAAACCCTCATCACTCACTGCTAGTATAGACATTATACGTAAAATAACGGTATCAATTAACGATATTTTGTATAGTGATATTTTGCACACTCTAAAGCAATCGATGCACTGTCTTAACCTATCACAATTAGCAATTATTCACTGTTTTGATGATAATGGAACGCAGGCAGTGGAACTAGCACACTGAAGAATTGTGGTGGACAAAGGATATAAAATTGAAGAGATATAAATTTTTATAAGGAGAATTTAGGTTATCTTCTTTTGTAAAGATGAAGTATAGAGGACAATTTTATATTAAACTGCAGTGTTTCAGCTTTACTTATCGATTAACAAGTTTTGCTTTCATCAATATTTTCCATAAAAAGTATGTAGTCATTATTTGCACACCACTGCATATCGACTTGGAAATTTTTTCGGTTGGTCAATTTTTTTAAATATCTTTTTAGGCGATGTTTTAATGAAAAGACTATTACATAAACAGGTATATTTACTTTGCCAATATTTAGAGAACGAAGAAAGGATGTACATGTCAGAACCACATCTTAAGATGATCTATTCATCTTCCTTACAAATAATTGTAAGTTAAGGTGAATTTATAATTAATATTTTTAATAATAATTGATATTGCAAAAATCAATTTACAGGTTAGGTTCAGCCATTCTTTCGCTTGTATTACATTAGTTATTGATCAAATTTTATTTTTCATTCACATTTCTTTCTTACGCGCTTTGCTTACATTAGTTGACTCATTTCCTGCTTGTTAGTACTGATAATATAGACATTTAAAAATATAAAAATTAATTTATATAAAAATATAAAAATTAATTTATAATAATTAAGTGATTAAATATTATTGTATTATAATATTATAGTATTATAGTATTATATAAACATTGAAATTAATATTAATATTTAAAGTAATATAAAAGTTACTAACAATTATAGATAGTTTTATATATTTTATTTAAGTGATTAAATATTATTGTATTATAATATTATAGTATTATAGTATTATATAAACATTGAAATTAATATTAATATTTAAAGTAATATAAAAGTTACTAACAATTATAGATAGTTTTATATATTCACTATAGCTATATAGATAAAAATATTATCAAAATGCACTAATATTTATTAATTATTAATTAATATTTATACATTATAAAATATTAATAATCTAGAATAAACTAAATATTATAGATATATTATAAAGAGTAAATAATTTTATTCATATTTTTATTGTATTTATATCAAGTAATATTCATGGCATTTATAAAACTCATGACATTTAATAAAAACAGAATATCTTTTAATGTTAAGTCTAATGGAAATTGAAATGATATTCGATACAACTTATTACAGTCGATTAGCTAGTTATACGTTGAAATGTAAATTTTTGAATACTAAAATTAAATAAAATTTGTACTTTCAAGGTACATAAACGGTATATAGTGTTAGTAAATTAAAGCCTCATGGTAGGCAAATATATTACAATTTCTAATAACTCGTCCTTAAAGAAACACCCACTGATAGTTGAGGAAGGATACCCTGTATTGATTCTGTTGGATGCTTTGTCATATTAATAAGATATCTTTTCATATAATGAAATAGCAAATAAGTGATCAATTAAAGGGAAAACAATTTTAATTTAAAGGATTCCTAATTCTTTCACTTCACAAAATAATGTGAGCCTTACGGAAAATGATATCAATTAGAAATCAGTACATCGCTATGGGATAAATGCTGATTAAATCTTAATCTAAACCTAACCAAATATTATTCATCTAACTTTATAAGAATTTATATTTATTCTAAGTTTTATTTATTTGTAATTGTGTGATAAAATAAATTATAATAAATATTTCTATAAATATCATATGCAAATATTTTTATAAATATTTTTATCATTCATCATATGTTGTATAATGTATAATTTTAATGAAGGAAATCATATAGATACTTCGAATTTGAGTAAATTCCACAATTAATTTAAAAGATAATAATTACGGATGTCTTTAGGATCAAAGAATTTATCATTATAAAATAAAACAATAAGGTTTCGTTTAAAAAACAGGATTTTTAATTAAAATGACTGTCATGATGCTCAACGAGTAGTACAATTCATAAAAAAAATTTACATACAATTAATACAAAAAAGTTATCGAGTAAAATAAATTTTTTAATTTATTAATAACTAATTAAATAACATTAATATTATTAATGATTAATAATTAATTTAATTTGTATAGAATTATTATTAAATTATTAATTTATGTCGACCACGTTTTATTACAAAAAATTTACTTTATCACGTATTTTGATGTTAACCATTTTATGCACAATAAAGACGAGCGCAAGTGATTTTCTTAAATCGAGACCTGTCGTGCAAAACAATAAAATAGTTATTTTCAACAAACGCAGACTGTCTCGGATAGTCAATTCGATTTAGTTGACATTAATTATAATTTGATAAATATAAAGTTGTCTTAAATGCTAAGAAGTACATTGAATATATACATTTTCGTCGATAAATAAACAATTGAAAGTATTTATATCCCAGGAGATTTAAAGAAGACTACTTGTGAATATCTGATAAAAGTTAATATTAGAGCACAACAGAATATACTGTTGTATTCCCTTAGGAATACGACTTTATAGCTTTTTAAAATTAATGTAACGGTATTGATTGGTAAAGTCAGGAGCTTAGCAAATTTAGCAAAATAATCTGCTGATTAACGGAGACGTATAAAATTTTATTGCATTTATATTTTAATATGTTTAATTTTAAATTTTAATAATATTTTAATATGTTTAAAAATCTCACATGGTTTTTGAAAGATACATTTCACATTTATATGTAACGATCATTTCAAATAAATATATTGTATATTAATAATACAAAAATTAATACAAAATTTAATGTATAATATATTTATTTTTTACTATTTAATAAATAATTTCATTGATATAAATTAAAAGATAAAACTATTTTTAAATATAAAATTATGATAAGATTATCATTTATCGTTGTACATATACATGAATTCCCTTTTGACTAAAAATAGCTAAAACCTTTTGGTTTTTAAGATTAAACATATTTTGTATTATGTCATAAAAATATGAAACTTTCATCTTTCTAATAAAAGTATACACGCAACAGCCTAGCATATTTCAACATCCCAAAGAAAATTACATTAGTTAACTCATATTGCAGGTTATCACCGTGAATTATTGATAATCACACTTGTCAAAATAATATGATCGTATTTAAGTCGCGATATTATATATTTTAGCAAACAAAGTCTTAAATCCTGTCGTTTTATGTTTAAATTAAAGGATGTGACTAATAGCAAAATTTATTTAAAAAGCGAAAAATCCATCAATGATTTTACAAGATATGTAAACTTTAGCTACATACAGAATATTTGCACTATATATTTAGTTCATGATTAGTTACCAGTTATGAAATTAGAAAATATGTAAAATTTATAATTCAGTTTACATTTAAAGTTTATTTATAATTAAATTTTTAAATATTTATAATAAAGATATTTCCAAGCTATGAAAATAAACTAAGAAATATATCTTTATAATAAAGATAAATTTACAAATTTATTTTTATAATAAATCTTTATATTCTCCTAATCTTACAATAAGTATTTAGTTAAAAAGTAAATATTATATAAAGCTTACATAATGTTTATATTTTATTATATAAAATTTTTATTTCAACTACAAACCTGAAATACAATTTTTAAAGATAATATTTTTATTATTATTCAATGATACGTTTGTTGTGTTAAACATCGAGATAAAGAATAAAAATTACAATTTTTATTATTATTTTAAGTATATTTCGGATAATGATGGAATTTTACTTAAAGCGTTTTTATTTTAATCTCTAACAATCGATTATATTGCGTTAAAAAGTTAAGAATTTTTGTGTCATCCATGAACTATCAATATCAGAATGAATTATTCGAATAACAGAAGTGGTATTGTAATTAATTGTGAGGACACTATTTAGTAAAAAAATCAAACCAACATGTAATACGAAAATGTGATGCATTCCCTGTTTCAATTATGTTATTAAACTGAAGACATCTATTTTATTTATGATTTATTTTAAAAAGAAGATTTTTAGAAAATAGACTTGTTCTACATATAAATCGTTACAAAATCATAAGAAACTGACGTAAAACCAGATCTTAAGAGAATTCGGATATTTGCAATTTTCATTTGTCAAGAAGATTAAAAATGATTGTCTTTAATGATTTTAATAAATTTACTTGCTTCCAAAATATGACCATAAAATTCAATGCCTATATTGAAAATCATTTTTAATATATGGCAAACAAAAAAGAATAATGAAATATCTCTTTATAATTAAAGATATGATAAAATAAAAGGAATGGTAATTAAATGCTGGATATCTAAGTCGACATTTGACGATTATCATTTAATAATATGAATTATTATTGAACGATTAATAAAACCTATTTAGTGTATCATCGTAATAGACAGAGAGGTAAAATATTATCAATTAAAAAATTGATCATCAATTACATGTTTTATATCATAAATTACAAAAGGTAACTTATGATATAAAGATATGGAGGCACGACGAAATTTAGCCATTTTATACGTTCGAACGTATATTAGTAGTATTCTAAGTTGACAAAAAACTTTGTATTAATAAATAAGAATTTGAATAAATAGTAAACTTTCGTATTATAAATTATTAATAATTTGAATTAACATTTAAATTTTCTACAACAAATTATTCAGTTATAATCAGGAACTGCATATTGTATTATAAAATTTATTACAATAAATCGGAAATTATTAAATTCAATTTTGATTAAATAAAAAATATAAGAAATTATGAAATTTAAATTTATTTAAATTTTATGTATTGTCGTTAAATTAAATAAAATAATCATTCTACTAATTTAGGACGCTAAATTTAATGAATTCGAATGACATTGCTTGTAATGCTTTAGGAACTAAACATTTTTATAAGAAATGCTATTTTCATCGTTCTTCCTATTAAATTACATATTTACGAAGATCATACCTGAATTTGTTAGTACTCAATAATGAAGTATCTAATGTTCTAATTATTTGCTGAAGTAAATTGAAATGTCTTCTGTAAAGATTGTCGGATGATGCCGTCATTTTGGTCAATTATTATAGTCTATGATGGACTAGGGCTAACTGCACACAGCCCAAGTGATGATTGCAATTCTCAATAGGTTCACTATTTACTTCTTAAAATAAACTGACTTCATCGCAATTTGCAGATTAGCTTACCACACAATTCTCACAACTGATTCTCCGTTTAGTTGGTTGAGATTCTTTACGCCTTGATCACAGCGTAGTTTTTTGCGGTCTTTACAGAATTCGTGTAACGTTCTTATACTTACAAACTCTAAATATATATTTATATCCACGATAATAAAAGTTACAATAAAAGTTACTGCAAGCCGATGGGTCGTCTTCTTTGCTCTATATCTGTAAATATTGGTGCTCCTGATTTTCAGTGCTTTCTTTGCATCTTAAAAATATACTCAAGGTGTATTTCGGCTTTAACCTTATTACAATGTCATTTAAGTGATAGCAGTATGGCTGGCAGCAGAGCAGAATGGGTGGGTAATTATGAATAGAAAGAAAAAGAAGGATGCAGTAAATAAAGAACTAGGCAAAACTTTTTTACTGTTTACTTCTATTCTCTAAAATTGATATATATATATTGATGTTATTTCCTTAAATAAAAAAATACACCCAGAATGAGCGAAATTGCACACGCGCTTTCCATCATCACTGATGATATAGAATTGCAGATGTAGAGACGACCTTCTTTTTGGATTAAACAAATCACCACGCACATCTCCCTTTTAGTAATAACCACTTTTTTGTTGAAGTTAAATGTGTACAGCAAATAATGCTCTTAGCTGTGTGCAGCTTGTCGATCTGTAAGCTGATTGTGTTGAACCATGTGTATGATGATATATTTGGCAGTAAAAAAAGATTGTGTTTATTCTTAAACCAGGAATCTGCTTACATCAAGGACGTTGTTCCTTTTGCAGCTGATGATATTGAATTCTATTTAGAAGGCATTCTATTTATCTTTAAGCTGATAGGTATTCAATCATATATAGAAATATCTCTAAAGATATGAATCTCTAAATCGATAGAAGATAAACAGCTTTAAACACATTAGGTGTTGTTCAATAAAGACGGAGAAATGTTTTTCTTCAATGCGACATCGTATTCTAGTAGTTGAAAGAACAGATTCTTAAGACATGGAAACTTAAAATAATTTTTCTTGCATTGTCTTGACGAAATTACACGATAATACAGGCAATCATAATTTTCTTTATCTAGAATTATATTCTGCATCTTCGTCGAATAAACTTTGCTAGAAAGGTATGCGAATAAATTTAACCATTTTTAAAATAAACTGAAATATATTTGCAAGTAAAATATTTTGTTTTAATAAAATCAAGACTCATAAATTTATTTTTTAAATCAATTTTGAGTGAAATAATTATTATATGTACATTGCATTTTAAATAATAAGACATTTAATTGCGTGATTCAATTACTGTTGTGATTTATTTGAATATTTACAGAAACATTGTATGTAAAAATAGTTTCCGTACATGTAATTAATCACATCTAATAATTCTTTGTAAATAATTCTTTGCATATAATTATTGATACCATTAAAAATTGTAAGTGACTGAGACAATGAAATTGCTTTAATAATTTGTCTTTACTATTGATCATATTTAATATAATCCGTATTTAAGCTAAAATTGTTGAATTTGAAATTATTTTTATAATTGTGAGCAAGTAATTGAGATATATTCTTTATCAAAGTTCAATTCGATTACCACTTCTACTGCCAAGAAGCAAACTTTAAATGTTTTTGCTATTTTAATAACTAATTTGTACAGTTTTAATAATTAATTAGTGACAACAACTTTTAAAATAATAATTAATTAGTAGCAAATATTCTAAGCAAAATAGCTTATTAGATATTAATAAGTAACTTAAAAATATGTGGTAATAAAATGAAAAGTCACAAGTGGCAAGATAATTATCCTAAATATGAGTCAGTTGTATTTAAACATATTTTTTAATGAAATTTTAATGGAATTTTATGATTTGCTTTCTGATGTTAATAAATGTACATTTGTTGATCATACGGGTAACAAAGATATGGTAACGCTTTGTCAAAAAAATTCAAATATTGGAATCCTTATATCAATGTCATTCAATCAGTAGAAACTGTGACGAACGTCAAGTGTAAAGTGAAAACTATAACTTGTTTAAAAATTAGACTTACATATGTTCAAGGGTGTATTTAAACACATTCAATCATGTATTGCAAGAACTCAAAACCAACTTCTATTTAATACTTTAAATTAGCTTTCAACTTACATACATGTGTAACATAAACAGGATAGTTTACAAGTCTATATATTGCTTTGATTTCTATTGTTGATTAAGACTTGGAGACAAAATACAGCATTAATTCTTAACGAAAATATGTTAAATATTCAATATGATTAAATATGTAATTATATAATTAAATATGCTTTAATTCAATATCGTGTTAGTAACAAACACGGCATTCCCAATGTCAATATTTGTGTTCTTTTTGTTGCTTACTAAGTTTTATTAAAATTTGGAAAGCATGCCGAAATCATGCATGCTAATGAATATTACAATTTATAGAACTACTAGATTGTAAATAATCCAAAAATAAATAAATTTTATATATTTCATCGACTCCTATCGACATTGTAATATAGATTTTGGTACGTTGTAAAATAGATTATAATAAATTATATTATTAAATTATTATATACCAAATTGTTTCGCTTTAATATTTTTAACTGGTTTAGAGATTAAAAAATATAGATTTCCTATAAAATTTCATTTCATTAGTACAAATAATATTCGTAACACATATTATTCAATAGTTTAATTTCAAAATTGTAAATTTTACCAATAAAAATGCTAGCAATTCTTAAATTTCATTAGCTGAGTATATTCATCGTGTTTATTTTTACTCAATTTGTCTTTGATTTAAATAGTTGGGCTCCAGACTATTCATCATATCATGGCATACCAAACATTCGTACTCTATTATTAAATCAAATTATTTACATTTTTACACTTGGATCTTATCACATTTGTAATTTCAGATAGAAATTGCAGTGGCATTGACTACTATTATTTATAGACAATTATAATCGACAATTATATTGGAGAAAGACTTTTATGTAAAATATGCGTGCCATCTTTATTTTCCTGTGCTTACTAGTAGTTCCTATCTTACATGCTAAAAACGAAAAGGTGAGCTTACATCAATGTTTTTTAAATAATTTCAACTTTAATTAAGGCGATCATTAATATTTTGTAATTATTTATCGATTACGGAATTAAGCTTTAAAAATTATTTGTTATTAAGCATACATTAAATTTTGTCAAAATATAAAAATAATATCTGGTTTTATAAGCTATAGTTTGATAAAACTAATTTTAAATGTTTAACTATTTGTATATTTATCATTCGTTTTTTATTATTTAATTGTTTTTTTTAATTGCTTATTTAATTGTTTAATTAATTAACTCATTTATTATTTACTCTCATATTGAATATGAATATATTAAAATTTGATATAATTAATATATATTTGACCATAATCTTATTAATCTTGTAATCTTATATAATATTAATTATATTAAATCATAATAAAAATAATCATATTTTAGTTGTTATTTATGTTTACTTTAATTAGTTTTTTCAATTAAAAAATTATCGTAAAATTAATTTTTTATTTTTAGCGAACTTTCATAACACGTGTTTTGATAGCTTTTGCGACATAATTGTGACATAAAGAATTAATTAAAGAAATTATTAAGAAAATTAACAATTACATAAATTGTGGAAAATTGAGGACGAAAAGCTTAAAAATCAGGTTAAACTTCAGATAAAATATAACTATCATATCTTCAAAGCCCCAATAAACTTTAATATATTATGTTTCCTATAAATTGTACTAAATATTTCGAATTATTTAACAATTCACTCGTCATTTAAACTGCAATGAAGTGTTAATTTTTGGAAAATTGGTTATGCATTAAAATATTAAAGCATATTGTGCAATATAACGATAAAATGTTTTCAAATTTTAAATTAAGTGAACATTAAATATATTTTTGAGAATATATTACTACATTATCACTACATTATTTTATTGTATTCATAAAAGACTAATTACGAGATTACATACAATTATTACGAAATTATATTCAATTATATGAAATATATTAATAGATTAAAAATATGAAATTATAAATTTGTGTACGTAGAATTATAGCATTAGGGTGAGTTCAACCTATTGATATATTTATTTAAATCCTTCTTCATACCTGGTATAGTTGAAATAAGCTCAAATCACAATATTCCACTAATACTTTGCCGAATTTACGAATCCCTATTCAGATTTTAAATGTGCAAATATACTGAAAGAACAGATAAGGGAGCTTTTATAATAGCTTATAGCAATGCGTTTTTTAATTATTCTTTTATTAATATTTACTTTTGATATATTTTTGTTGAATTTATATTTGATTATACAATTAATCATATGCAATTTTATGTTGATTAATGGAAGGAATCGGTGATGTCACCGATATAATTATATATATTTAGCAAAT
Source organism: Pomphorhynchus laevis (assembly GCA_012934845.2). Taxonomy (NCBI): domain Eukaryota; kingdom Metazoa; phylum Acanthocephala; class Palaeacanthocephala; order Echinorhynchida; family Pomphorhynchidae; genus Pomphorhynchus; species Pomphorhynchus laevis. The sequence goes on along the minus strand of WNNJ02002896.1, from coordinate 62,698 downwards.
ATATTAATATTATAAATATATTAATTATATAAAATTTCTTATAATTTTTATATTATATTTTTTATATTGATATTTATATTGTTTATAGCACCATAAAAATCGGTGATTTTTATCACTGATTTACTATTGTATTAAATATTAATATCCACTGTTGTATTTATTTATTTACTATTGTATTAAATATTAATATCCACTGTTGTATTTAATATGAAATAACACAAATACCGCATATATTGGATATATATCGAATATATGAATACCACATATATAATTCGGTGATAAATTATCAATATATGTCATTATAAAATCATATCAATATATGATTTTTATCACTGATTTACTTAAAGGAATAGATATCCACTATTGTATTTAATATGGTATACCACATATATAATTCGGTGATATATTTATCAATATATGATTTTTATCACTGATTTACTTAAAGGAATAGATATCCACTATTGTATTTAATATGATATACCACATATATAATTCGGTGATATATTTATCAATATATGATTTTTATCACTGATTTACTTAAAGGAATAGATATCCACTATTGTATTTAATATGATATACCACATATATAATTAGGTGATATATTTATCAATATATGATTTTTATCACTGATTTACTTAAAGGAATAGATATCCACTATTGTATTTAATATGGTATACCACATATATAATTCGGTGATATATTTATCAATATATGATTTTTATCACTGATTTACTTAAAGGAATAGATATCCACTATTGTATTTAATATGATATACCACATATATAATTCGGTGATATATTTATCAATATATGATTTTTATCACTGATTTACTTAAAGGAATAGATATCCACTATTGTATTTAATATGATATACCACATATATAATTAGGTGATATATTTATCAATATATGATTTTTATCACTGATTTACTTAAAGGAATAGATATCCACTATTGTATTTAATATGGTATACCACATATATAATTCGGTGATATATTTATCAATATATGATTTTTATCACTGATTTACTTAAAGGAATAGATATCCACTATTGTATTTAATATGATATACCACATATATAATTCGGTGATATATTTATCAATTATACCGGTGATATCCATTTGTATTTATATGATATACCATATATTTATATCGGTGATAACGTATTACTTATTTAGTTTCTTTCGTTATTGTAAAATAATGAAAAAATACATAAAAGTGCTTGGGTGACTTGAGATTTTTTATAATCATTTGAGAGAAAAAGCATTCGAAGGATTATTTTCGCGTAGGAAACACACTCGTTCAGAATCAGAAATTATTTATGTTAAGTAATGAATTTTAGCAAACAAACTAGCACACCGTTAGTTTGATCAAATTTATAAAAAAATAAATATAGTCTGGAAACGGTTTCGTTACTGCAAATTAAATGTAGCATTTGAGACTATATTCATAACCGTAAAAATACATTACAAATATATTACACCCTTACCAATGTCTACTTCTTCACGTTGCTGTTCCTGTAACAGTAAAAACTAAATATGTTGAAGTTGCATCTGTGCTAAAGCTGGTCGTACTTGCGTGGACTGTTATGCTCAAAACTGTGAAAACGGTAATTCTAAAGAAATAAACCGATTACGATCTGAAGAAAGCCATCTATCTCTAAATAGTGAAAATTCCACATTACTGTACAACGACATCTCAACAACTCGTCTTGGAGATTCTGTGTTGCAATTCAATCCTTCTCTTGCTGCTAGCGCTATACAGATTCCAAACCGTGTATTACCATCCTTGTCACCTATTATCACACAAGGGGAGTTTGTTTCACTAGATTTAAAGTGTACCGCGTTGGATTGTCCGATATATTCTTCCGTAAAAGTGCCATGCCAAGTTTCCAGGGAATTTTTCACACGAGATTTTCTGTGTGGGTTATGTTCCGCTAAGTTATTATCCTACTTAAAAGAGTCGTTAGCGAGCGCCAATTCCACTATTAATGATCTACAAACAAGAATAGAATCTCTCAATCTCACTTCTTCGCCTTCCGTGCCAACTTCTAATCCAGAGTTCTCAATACCTCGTCAAACTTTCGCATCTATTATCCGCAAAGAAGTGACTCGCTCAGTACTCGCAACATCTCAATTCGATGGTCAATCAACATCTCCCCTAACAATAATTCAAGCATGTGATAGGCAACAACGGCGCTCGTCAAACGTAATAATACGTGGACTACCTCATTCATCATACGATCTTGCTTTAGTATCGGCTCTTATCGCATCGTTGAACGTGTCTTGTGCATCCACATGTCGTTTGTATTTACGCCGACTCCCTGCAAAACGTCAAGATATTCCTCCGTGGATACTTGTTACATCTGATGAAGCAACCACCACGTCAATTCTGAACAATGCCTACAAACTGAGAGAATCGGCTTGATTTCACAACGTTTATGTAAGCCCGGATCTCTAAACACCTGAGGTGGAAACACTAAAATTACTCAGGAAACAATTACACGAAAAACGTTTGGCGGATCCTTCGCATAAATTTATAATTCGCAATAACCGAGTTATTCGTTTGCAAAAAATCATTTAATCTCCGCCGAAATTCAACCAAATATATCACCACCCTCAATATGACATCATGATAAATCACAAACTTAACGAGGCGAAAATTGTCTGATTCTCCCTCCTCTTCCTTAGGTTGTTTTGCGCCATTTAACTCCAAATCATCCTCCCTAAATTCTCTTTCTAAATACTCACTTAACATCGGTCTCATCAACATTCGTTCCTTACTCCACAAACTTGAACTTGCTCTCTTGGCATACTCGATATGATTTTGCCGTTCAAACAATGTACGCCTCGCCGTCAGTCAGGAGCGCCCTGGTTCGATAGCGATTGCCAAAGAGCCAAGCGCTCCTTACGACACCTTCACCGAATGCACTCAAGATTCCGTCGTCGTAATATCACCGAGCTATTAAACTCATCTTACTCAGAATACCTCGAATTTCGACGCAAATACCGATATCTTTTGAACTCAAAATGCTCCTCGTACTGGCAAAGCAAAACATCTTTGCGTGACAATCATCAATACGCGTGGAAATCCATTAATAACCTTTTGGGTAGAAACAAATCCGTCACGTCTATCTCTATCACTTCCAACCAATTCGCATCTCATTTGCAACGCAAAATAGCTCGAACTTTGACCTCAATCCACGTACCATTATCTTCTAGTTTCTCCTACCTTGCCCCATATCATACTGAACTGTTTCACTTTTCACTTTTATCTATCGAAAGCGTATCTGATGCCCTAGCACGATTACCCAATTCAACCTCTCCTCTCGATCATGTTCCAACATGCATTCCAAAGTTACTAAGTGATACCATCAGCCCTTATCTCACAAGTGTCTTCAACATGTCTATACATTTATCACACTACCCTTCGTCGTTCAAACATGCATAGTTCGCCCATTATTAAAAAAAGCATCATCTTGATCCAAGTTCCGCCTCCTCTTATAGACCAATATCAAACCTTCCGACCATCTCAAAACTTTTCGGGCGTTTCATCCTCAGACAGGTAAGCAACGACATATCATCAAATTCTATGTTTCCACCTTTTCAATCAGCATATCGACCACAACATTCTACTATGACCGCATGCACAAAACTCTCCAATGATCTACTTCTTGCTCTTGACAAACATCTAGTAAGCCTTGTAATTTCACTTGATTTATCCTCCGCCTTTGATGTAGTTGATCACACTATACTTTTCTTATGTCTCAAACACCGTTACTGATTCTCGTCTCATGTCATTTCTTGGTTCAAATCCTACCTCTCAAATCGCTCTTATCACGTAGTCTCCAACTCCAACTCTTCTGCGCCGGTTCCTCTCAGCTGCGGTGTACCACAAGGATCCGTTCTAGGGCCGCTTCTTTTCACCCTTCTTCTTGGTGATTTATCTTCCATCGTGGTCTCTTTCGGCTTTGAAGTTATTCAGTACGCTGACGATATAGTAATCTATGCATCATGCACACTTACATCTGCATCCAACCTCGCTTCTGATGCATCGTCTTGCCTCTCTGCTATTCACGCATATCTTTGTTCAATCCGTATGTTTTTAAACAACGAGAAATCTAACATGATGTGGATAACACCGCGCCACTCTTACACCCTCGATTTTCCAGTATGCATACACAATTTCCGTCTACCAGAAGTGACTATCATGACAATCCTCGGTGTCCCTTTTGACAATAATCTCTCGTTTCTGCCTTTTATTCGTAGCAAGATCAGTTCATGCTCCCTCATCCTCCGTGACATTCGAAGTGTCCGTAGAAACCTCGACGTCAAATCGACAGCTATTTTAATCTCCAGCCCTTTCATGCCTCGTCTAGAATATTGCTTAGCTCTTCTCGTAAACTGTCCAGCATATCAATTTCACTATCTACAAAGGATTCTGCACATGGGTGCTAGGGTCATCTTCCGCCTTCGTAAGTTCGACCACATCTCCAACACCCTCCGCATCCTTAACTGGCTCGACATTCCGAGCCGCATAACCTCTCAAATTCTCACACTTGCATGGCAAATCAAATTCCGGCACAACCCTCTTTATCTATATCTTCCTGATAGCGCATCCTATATGACGACTGGTCTCTCCCTAAGAAGTCATCGCTCCTACTCGCTTTTCGTCCCCCGTCACAACGGTAATCACGGATATCGTGCGTTCACCATCGCTGCACCACGCCTTTGGAACAAACTTCCTCGAGACACAAAATCATTGACGTCGCTTAAACACTTCAAAACTTCCTTGATCGCCATACTTCTTGCAAACGAACTAAAATAACACTTTCAGCCGCAATCAATTCAATAACTCTACATACAAGTTCAAACACTTATCGGACGTAAACTTGTCTTTTAATTTTTATAGTGGGCCTGTAAATGGTTCTATTTTATCATAACGGCCACTCTAAATAAATTCTATTCTATTCTATTCTTACCATTGTCGATTCTAATAAGTATTTAATTTGCAAGAATTGAAATGTAAGCTTTATATTTGTATATTTACTAAAAGAGTAAATAATAAATAATAAATTAATTAGTTAGTAAATAATAAATTATTATTTACTAACTAAGCTGTATTTTGGCAAACGAAATTTAGATAACGTTTTTTATGCAAATTCGGGGATGCATGATGTTTCTTTTTTGCTTTATAATTTAAATTAATTATCATTGATAAAATTTATCAGAGAGGAATAATTTTACAATTGCCCAATAATTGTTGAAATCAAAAATATTTAAAATTAATATTTAATAAATTTTTAACAATTTTTATAAATTAGTCAATAATTTATTTAACAATAAATATTTTAAGCAATAAATATTAAAAAAATATTCAATACTCATTTAGTAATTATTTAAAGTATTTAATTAAAAAACTTTGTTAATAAGTTATTTATTTAGAATTATTAATACCTTTATAATTTTAAAATTATTAATTTATTAAAGTTATTAATTTAATATTTATTAATTATTTAATAATTTATTAAAATTATTAATTAAACCTTTAAAAGATTTCTAATATTTTTGCTTAAATATTTTATACCATTTTTAATCACATTTTTATATTTCGATAGAAAGTTGCACGGACTATCGAAAATTATAATTTACCGAAATCAATAGTTAAAAGAAATGCTGAATGCACTCATAAAGGATGTGGCCCGATAAGAAATTGTCGTTGTCCTGGAAAAGGAGATAGAGGAGATTCTGGAAATAAAGGATACCCTGGTTTACCTGGTCCCAGAGGAATTCAAGGTAAACCGGGACGAATGGGTGACTTCGGAATCAAAGGTGATAAAGGCGATCGAGGAAATTACGGTGCAAAAGGAGAAAGGGTTACGATTTTTTCTAAACATTTAAAAATCTAATTGTTTTATTTTTAAATCAGGGAGTTCAAGGTCATCAGGGAATGGATGGAGCACCTGGCAGACATGTAAGTTAAATAAAGACAGAATTTAAATCTAAATTTTCGTTTTACCTTCGATATTGTATATAATATTGTCAAGGTATAAATAAAGTTTATCATAGTCAAATGTTATTATTTATCCATAATTTTAAATGAACCAATAAGAAAATTATTTTCCAGAAACACTAAATTTCGATGGTTACTGCCGTAACCATCAGGTAATGCTCAATTACTGTAATGCTACATGCTAAATTCTGAAACCGTCCAATTTATGTTTTAATTTAAAAGTTTGTTTAATGAAAAATTTCAATATTATATCGCATATCTCATTGCAAATCCGATTTGAAAATGTAGTTAAATTAATGTAGTTAATGTAGCTTAATTTTTGAAAATGTAGATAAATCTTGGATTGAACAAATTTCAAGTCTTTTAGTTTCACCATGTTAAATTCGTTGTATTTTATACAAATGGTTATATTTTTATAAGAATGCCATAATCATGTGAAATTCATATAAAGTCGTCGTGACATTTTGTAATTTATAGAATTTATTATGAATAAATTTTATATTAATATTCACCTTATTTATAAAATCAAATCGGAGCAAACGTTTAAATTTTAAATTGTATTCTTTACATGATTTTATGGCATAATCTTCTATCATCAGATTCTCTTAAATTATATTAATTAAATAATAAATATGTAAATACTATTAATTTTATTCAAGTAATGCTTTATTACGTTGTAATAACATTTTTAAATAAAGATTAAACTGAATTTATTCAAAGTCAAATAAAACCTTTTCCAATTGTCACCAATTATAGGGACCTAAAGGTATAATGGGACCTGAGGGTGTTTCTGGTGTACCAGGATGTAATGGATCGATGGTAAGTAGATAAAAGAGTAAATCGTTAAAATAAGTGATACTTAAAGGGTCCACCTGGTGATCGCGGAATGATTGGAAGTGATGGATTACCAGGATCTCCTGGATTGCCTGGAATGCGTGGTCCAAAGGTATAACATTGAACTCTAAAACATTTATTATTTTAAATATTACAGGGAGAAGCAGGACAAGCAGCAATGAACAAAATGTCAATAGGCATTAAAGGTGATTTTGGAGATTCTGGCCGACAAGGAGAAATGGTAATTATTCGCGAAATTTTTGCTGAGTTAGCGTTTCTATTGTAAGATCAAGTTCTTACAATAATAAGTTAGAAAAATATCAATATTTGAAGTGTTTACATGAAAAAATTATTATCCACGCATTTATAATTTTAATTTCAAAATGCAACTATCCCGAATAATTAAATAATCAATAATAGGTTAGAACATTAAGATATTAAATATCATCTCATATTACGATATGAGATGGATTAGAATAATTTAATATCTAGTATTGTTAATTGGTTAAAAATATTAATATTTGAAGAGTAGATTATGAAATTATTTTTAATCAATTGTGATGTACGAACTGAAGACATTTTATGTTATTTCAAAATATTTTATATCGACTTATATATCAATATATCATATATTAATATTTAAAATTTATATAAATGCAGTGTCTCGTATTTTTCGTTATATTTTAGTATTAGGATGTATGCAGAAAACATTAATATTTTATCAGGAATATTTCAGGTTTATTAACAGATCGAATTATTACACTTGATTTAATCGATGGAATTAATTTTATTGATTCAATAATATTATGTTGCCGTTAGCTTCATAATATGAAGCTAACAAATGTAATAATCCATAGGATGTAATAAGATATAATATAATGTAATTAAATATATTTTGTAATAAAATACATGTACTTTTTGTAATGCGTTTTAGTAATTGTAATTTTAATATTTATTATCTGTAATTTACCGGAATGAGAATAGAAAACATCTCTCCATAATGCATAAACTGTTATATTTAGCCAGTATGAATATAGACTATATGAATGTAGATTTATATAGTTTCTTGCTTAACTTAAAGCGAAATTATATTCTGAACTTATTAATATTTTAGAAATGATATGTTAGGAATAATAATTCTTTATTTATTATCAGCTGCTGACACAGACCCACATTTCACGTTCGACCTTTATTATCTGCTTACTCCGGACACTAGTGCTGATCGGATTTGAACTTAGAGGTCTGTATCGTAATTCAACGTATTGAGTTCGAATCCAATCAGCACCAGTGAACGGAATAAGTAGATAATAAAGGTAGAAACGTGAAATGTAGGTCTGGGTCAGCAGCTGATGAGAGCCGCCCAGGCTGATTAGTAGCATCCTGCTGTGTCAAAAATAGGAACAATACCTGTGAGGAGAATGCCGTGCTATAACCAGCAGAATTTCAACTCACAGATGCAATCAAGTTACATAAAAAAACATTCATTGCAAGTAGTAGTATGAAAAACATTGATCAGGCTAGCGGACCACACACAAAGGGTAGGTTTTTAATAGAATGTTAGAATACGATCCCCCACCAAAGTAATATACAGAAATGTATATCTACATAAATGGGGCAGTCAACCTAGTGGATGTAGTTCTGACTGGATGTAATCAAAGAGGATGTAATAATCAATAATTGGATTATTATTTAATATATAATTATTTAATTGTATAATAATTAAATAATATATTTAATTACATTAAATATTATATTAAATGATTTTTAAATGATTTTTTAAATGCAATAGTTAGTAGCGTTTTTACAATTAGCAATATCCTATTGACTAAAAAGAGAAACAAAATAATTTGTAATATATTAAATTTTTAAGGGTCCATCTGGGTATCCAGGACAACCAGGAATGCCAGGTGAAATCGGAACAATTGGATTAATGGTAATTAAATAAAAATAAAGAATTTGTTGTAGGTATTTTTTCTAGGGTCCTCCTGGAAGACAAGGAGAACGAGGTGAACAAGGTGAACGTGGTGACACTATTAAGGGTGCAAAAGGTATCCGTGGCGAACCTGGATACCCTGGTACTCCCGGAAATCGTTTGCCCAAAGACTCAGGTAAATCTTTACTTTTGAGACAATTAGGAATAATAGTCTCGAACAATATTCCGTTAATATAATTTCAATTTATTTGAAATAAATAAATTTATTATCTATTTAGTATAATTTCGATTTTAATATATTTCGTTCATATAATTGTTGTGAAATATATTAATTCATTACTTTTTAAATCTTAATTATAATTATTAAAATTTATAAATTTATTAAATGTTTAAAATCTCAAAAATTTAATTTATCAATTAAATTTAAAAATTATGAAAATTAAATAAATTTAGTTAATCTCATTTTTTTATAAATTTAAAATTGATAAATTATACAATTATCAATATCAATAATATTGAATTGATAAAGTTTATATTTTATATTAAATATTTATATTTTATGATTTAATTTTTAATATTAAATATTTATTATTTAATATTAAATATTAATATTTTATAATTTAATTTTTTATAGGAAATATTTATTATTTATTAATTTAATAATTAATAAATAATAAAATTAATTATTTAATTAATCAGTTAGTTTTCATTAATTTATCAATAACATTATTTTTACTTTTACATTATTTTTAGAGTGTACTTAATTTAATTTAATTTTTTATAGGAAATATTTATTATTTATTAATTTAATAATTAATAAATAATAAAATTAATTATTTAATTAATCAGTTAGTTTTCATTAATTTATCAATAACATTATTTTTACTTTTACATTATTTTTAGGGTGTACTTAATTTTACTTGATCATTTTACTTAATTTATCATTGCATTAGCATTTTAATTTTGAAAGTAAAATTTTTTATTTCATTTTTTCGATCATTTTACTTAATTTATCATTGCATTAGCATTTTAATTTTGAAAGTAAAATTTTTATTTCATTTTAGTTTTGCAGTAATAATTAATTAACAAAATATAGTAAAAACCTCTTGAAATTTTAAAAGTGTCCTATCTATATTTTCTGTATTTTTATAAAATGCTGTTTATGTTAAATGATATTTGTAATAAATGTAATTCGAACTGCAGTCTTATAAATTGAATCGCACTTGTTAATGTAACAAAAATGTAACTACACTTTAAGCAACAAGGTACTAGTAGAACTTTAAAATGGTAGATCGATTCAGTATCAAATCAAATTAATGTTATAAATGTCGATTGTTATATTTTTGATTAAAAAATTAATTCAGTGTTGAAATATTTTAATACTTAATATTTATATTGTTCAGATTCTCCGCAAGGTTTAGCTATGATGCCACCACACTCGATAAATGATAAGTATTTTAATATACTGATGACACTTATATTAATAGTACACAATGCTTCCGCACATTTTTGGTTCTCTTATTTGAGCTTTCACTCCGCTTGACTGCTTATTTTCGCTTATTTTCACGGCTTTTTTAACGAATTTGTTTTAGCTAATATTTTGAAAACCAATAAGAAAGCCAATTTCAAATTTATATTCATCACTTAAATAGTTATTTAAGTTGTTTTATTAGATTTATTATAAAATATTAAATTTTATATATAAAAATATAAATTTATAATTATATATCAAATATTATAAATGAAATTTAGTTATAATAAATAAAAACTTAATCATCGTATTTCAATGTCAATTAGTGATAAGTAATTTAATTTTTCGTTTACTATAGCTGAACAGGTTTAACAGCTCATCAAAAGCGCAAATTAATAGCCACAATTTGAATGATTTAGGGTGATTAAACCTATTTGGATAAAATTTGGATTAAATTAACTTTAATCATCCAAGTGCTCTTATATTCCTTATTATACGATATAAATATTATATTTATTTTTATAATGATAAATATTTATAATAATTAATAAATAATTGAATATTAATTAATAGTGCAAATTTAAATAGTTGATAATGATGCATTATAGATAAATAATTATTGGAGCTGGATCAAAGAAAATGCAAAATTTTTATTTGACATTTCGCTAATTTCTGTTAGCATTTTAGAAATTTTTCTGAAGATGATTTTCTTTAGAAAATTTTCTAAATTTTCTGAAGATGCTAACAGAAGTTAGCGAAATACCAAAAAATCCACTTTTCTTTGATCCAGCTCCAATAATTATTTATCAATAATTATTAATTCATCAAGTTAAGATATGATGAAATAGCTAAACCTAATAATACTAGTTATTTTCGTCTCAAGATAATGTAATAATCTATGATTTTGCTAAATTGTCATTTCCAAAGTGATTGATGGTAAGATTTTAATTCAATAGCCATTAGCTAAATTGAATCCAGATTTTAGACAATTTAACTTTAAAAGGTGAAATATTTCACTTATAAAGAGTGTATGTTGATCCTGAAAGCTTTTGGAGTGTAATAGATACAGAAATATTGTACAGATCAGTGTATAATTCTCAAATTTATCACTGAATTGACTGATCTACATATTTATCGATCTGGATTAAATATCAATGAGAAGACATTCCTAGATGTTTAAAGAAAACATTGTACTTGTAAACTTGCACTAAAATTGTACACAGATTATTGAATCCTATGTGATGTGTTAAATAGATAATATATTGACACATCCAATATTATATAACATGGAAATCAGATCAGTTGACTGTGATTACGTATATTGTACTACACATAAATGTAAAAATGTAATAAAATAATTATTAACAAATAAAATAACAATTTAGATTACTTTTTTCTTAATCAAGAATTAAATATTTTATTTGACAATCTAATCTTTAACTATATTAATAATAAATATTATATATTATAAAATTAACATTAAATATTATAGTATTGAATTAATAATAAAATTATAGTACAATAAATAGTAAATAATAAATAATGAATAGTAAACAAAAATCAGATGATTCTCGGATAATCATTATAGTGACATTCGAAATCAGGTCATAAATGTAAATTTGATGCATTTTAAAAGATTATGAGAGAGCAATCAAGCATCAAAACCCTAAAAATATCATTTAATAAGTTGTAATATTAAAATTACTATTATACTATTACTATTATAATTACTTATATAATTATAATAGTAATATTATATAATTACTATAATATTAATAATTATATAATTACTTATTACTATTATAATAAGTTATAATAGTTGCAATTATTAATTTCTATTGATAGAAAATGTGTCCACTCAATTAATAGCTTAAAAGCGAGAAACCCGAGATCGCTTAAAAGATATTAAGAAATTATATTAAAAAATAAAATTCATATTTTGTACAATAAAAGTTTTATAGTCGAATTTATATTTTAGATTGTTCTCAAGGTAGAGGAGGTCCAGGATGTAAGTAATTTATAACATTTGCTATTAATTTACTTTAAGATAATATCTGTCAATTTACGATACTTTGAAAACTTAATGTAAAAATTAAAATTTAACGAAAAATATAAAAATATAAAATATTATATTGTATATTTTATAAAATATTCATATTATATTAATATTATATAAAAATATTGTATACTTATGTTACATTACAAAATATATTTTGATTAAATTTTTGAAATTCTATATAAATTACACTAATTTTATCTTCAATATATCTTTGAATTAATTTAAAAATAATGATTTTTAAATATTTTTTTCGTCATTTTATTTTCACACTTACACATTGAATTTAACAATTTAATTCTATAAAATTAAATGAGATATTTACTTACATTAGTAATTAATTAAATTATATAAAATATATTAATTCAATAATTAAATTAGATTAAATTAGATAAAAATTTCTAACGTTAAGGATTACTTACAAATTTTAATTCCTACACCATTTTATTCTTACAAAGTCTTTAAATTTTAGTTTTTATACTGTTTTGTTTTGGGTTTAATTTATCTTGGATCAATATATTCATCTCCGTAGTTCATTCTTTTAAAAATTTTGTAATTACATTTCGTTAATATATAAAAATTGATCGTTTCCACAATTGTCTAGGCTTTACAATTGTTTTGATTTTATTAATTAATTTAATTATTTTTTGACGATCAAACTTTGGAATTTCAACAGTTTCCTGGTGAGATTATCGATTATTAAAATTTTTGAATGTTTTTAATGCTTGATTTACTTCATTAAATATTTTTTAATTTTATTCATTTTATATAAATTATTTATTTTAAAATTAATAATACAAATGTGGCAAAATTAGCACCTTGAATAAATAAAATAATTTAAAATAAATTTATTTATATAAATTAATTTATATTATATAAATCTTAAGTGTAGGTTTATATAGATTTATGTAGATTTACGTAGATTTATATAAAATCTTAATAAATCTCATGAAGTTTAGGCTCTTCCAAGTTTATGCTTTTATATTAAAAATATACAAGCATAAACTGATTCAAAGTTGCTCCTAAAAATGCTTTAGCTCACCCACCTCCTCATGCATTCTCTCTTTTGAGCAGTGGCCAAAACACTCACGTCGTTTCCATCGTGAGCGTTTAAATAATTATTATTTAAATAAATAATTTATTTATTCAAATAAATAAATTTATTTATTAATCTTGGATGTAGTATTAACAATAAATATAATCTTTGGATCCTTTTATTAAAGTAACCAGAAAAAATAAATCCCTTTTGTGTTAAGTAGATATAAATATATTTTGTATGCTTGAAAGATTCGATTGGAATAAATGTATGTCGATACTATGATCCAATCGTGCATTTATTTTGAAGCAGATGTTGATTTAGAAACAGTTGGAGTTACTAGATATATAATTATTAATAAAATAGTTACAAATAATTAATAACAATTGCTTATTAATAAAATTGTTCACTAATTTTAATCAAATTACTAGTAATTTGTATAAAAAACATTTTCTCGAACCACATGTTAAGTGGGAAATTAATGGGGCAAGGTAACATTGACAGGTTACGATTTCTGTTAATTCATGTTTTGTGTCAGATTCATAGTGTATGTTTTGCCGGGATTACATCTCTATGTAATTTATCATCAGTATTTGTGAATTTCTAAAGTTACAATAGTATGAAAACGGAGTACTAGGTCATATAGTATTGAATACTAAGTCATCCGTTGGATTTCACCGTTAGTAAAATGTTTTAAAAGTTGAATCTGTAATTAAAAATTATAATATATCTTTATAATAATTCGTTTCGTAACAATTTATGAAAATTTAAATATATCCTGCCCTTTTTGGCAAGGTAAATTGAGTGTCTTATATCTAAATTTATCGAATTACGTGTCTTACATCTAAATTTATCATATTACATGCTTAATATCATAATATCATAATTAATTATTAAATTATTTAAATTATAAATTATTTAAATTATTAAGTTATTTAAATTATTAAATATAATAAAAAATATTTAAGTATTAATACTATTTATAATAAGTAATAATATTACTTTACATTTGTATCTTATATTAAAATATTATCTAATAAAATCTAAATAAAATTTTGATTATTAATATCAGAATATAAATATTTAGTTATGGTCCAAAGTTATCTAGTCTCTATTAAAAAAATTATCTTGTAGTGGTAATTTATTTATAACCTATTTTTAGGAATCATTTTAAAATATTTTTATAAAGAAGGTAAATACCTAACGCTTTAAAAGATTAAAAATGTTTTTATGAAAATTTTATTGATGGAAATCAATGTTGTTAGGTGCAAAGCCGATTAAAGGTGATCAAGGAGATCAAGGTCCACCTGGAGTTCCTGGACCACCCGGATATCAGGTATAACAATGACAAATAATTATCTTAGTTGATGTAAAATTTCAGGGATCCCGAGGTATGAATGGTCCTCAAGGCGAGAAAGGAGATGTCGGCTCAGCCGGTCAAACGGTATTTGTTATTGAGCAAATTTCGAAATAATTGGTTAAACCATCTTGTATTTATAATTAGGGAAAACGAGGTAAGTCTGGCGCTCAAGGTATGCCCGGAATCAAAGGTGAAACTGGACCAGAAGGACCAATCGGTATCGCAGGAACTAGCGGCTTACCTGGAAGTAAAGGGGAGCAAGGTTATGCCGGAGATCAAGGTGAACCTGGACAGCCCGGACAGGATGTAAGCATAATTGTCTTAGATTATAAATCTAAGTGTTTATTGTTTAGGTAAGAGGAATGACGACGAAGAAGTTCGTTACGGGTCATATAGGACCAATTGGCATAAGAGGTCCACAAGGCTTGCCTGGACTTCAAGGAGTTAAAGGCCAAATTGGAGATTATGGTTATAAAGGAATGAAGGGTAATATCGGTGAAATGGGACCAAGTGGTCTTGCTGGTCCTCCTGGAGATACCGAGAAAGGCGAACGAGGCGATGACGGTAAACGATTTATATATTTATATATAGACGTTTAAATTCGTTTAGGACTACCTGGATTATCGGGAGAACCTGGTGTTCCAGGAATTATGGGGCCTCCAGGAGCTAAAGGTGATGCTGGAACTAAAGGAAGCATTGGATATGGACCGACAGGGTCACTTGGAAGATCAGGTAGACCTGGCCTCGCGGGTCTCCCTGGCTTACAAGGTGATCCTGGCATTCCTGGACTTCCAGGTATAAAATAAAATTAAAAAATGTTTTTTAATATTTGTAAAAAATTTTAGGTATACCTGCTCGTGTTAGCACTTTTGAAGGAAGAGGCCCCAGAGGACCAAAAGGTTTTACTGGACCAAGTGGTTTTCCTGGTATACCTGGGATGCCTGGTCGTCCTGGTGATAAAGGGCCAATTGGTAATAAAAATATTATACAGCAAGCTCATATAATTATGAATTATAGGTGATGTTGGATCCTGCCCATATTGTCCACCTGCTCCTCCTGGTAAGCGAGGTGATGATGGTGAAATTGGATATGCAGGACGAACTGGTCCTATAGGGCCCACTGGATCACGTGGTCACTCCGGTGAGCCGGGCTTGCCAGGTTTACCAGGAAATAAAGGCGAACGTGGAATTCTTGTATGTAGATCATCCTAATTAATAAAGAACGAATGTTGTTGATAGGGTTATGACGGCCGGCCAGGTGTCGATGGAAACGATGGTGAACAAGGCGATAGTGGAGAAATTATACTAACCGATGGTATAAAGGGAATTAAAGGCATGCCAGGAAGACCAGGTTCAAAAGGTATTATTGGTGATTTTGGTGCCAGTGGAATTCCCGGTCGTCCTGGCCGTCATGGTCGTAAAGGAGAAGCCGGGTCAGATGTAAGTATTTGAATATTATTTTAGAGCAATTGCATGCATATTTGTAGGGAATACCCGGTGATGTAGGACGACCTGGAGAACCAGGTTCGCCAGGCTTAATGGGTCCTGTAGGAGAAGACGGTGAACCTGCACCATTTGCAGCAGCGGGAGAACGTGGTGAGCGTGGAAGTCCAGGCCCTCGAGGAAAACGCGGTAGATCTGGATTAAGAGGTATTGTGATAATTTATAATAGAATATATCAATATACAATTTTGTCTTTGTAAAAATTAATGAACATAAGAGTTAATTAAAAATATTATTTTTAGAATACAAATTTATATGAAAATTTTTTGCTCAATGTTCTACAGAGCAATAAAATTGTGTAGTACAACGGAGCTTGCAAACAAAGATAACATATATGGTCCAAATGTGGCTATCCCAAACGTATCATTCATAGAGCCAGTCATCGGGCAATGAGATCTTCGTGGAAACAAAATGATAAAGAAACCATAACTTATCTACAGCTACCATTTTCGGGGACGAAGCGGGACTTCCAAATCAAAAAGAGGGTTCATAAGCTGGTAACAACGTAGGGAACCAAATTAGGACTTATTATAAATGCCCACCACGTCTGTCTGGTTTTTTCAAACGCAAACCTAAGAAAAACAGTATGGGTTGTGTATATTCGATACCCTGTCGAGATTGTGACCACAAATATATTGGTCAAACGGGTGAAAAGCTAGAAACACGTGTAGGACAGCACCGTCGGTATGTAAAAACGGCCAACTCATCATCAGCGGTCTTCAATCAATGCAAGAACAGTGATCACATAATTGATTTTGATGGTGCTGAAGTTCTTTGCCAAGAGACGAATAAGAAAATTAGAACAATTAAGAAAGCCCTTTTCTTAAGACAAGAATGTGGCAAAGTCTTTGAAGGCAATAAAGCAGACGTTCATAAGGCTGGTAACAACGTAGGGAAGCAAATTAGGACTTATAAAAGAGGGCTATTCTAAGAAAAAAATTATATTAAATTATATTCGATTGTTTAAATCTATTTTGTAATCACTTGTAATTTGAATATTAAAAAATTGAGGATTTAATTTTCAAACTTGTAAAGGTCAATATTGTTTCGATCACGCAATTTTCTAAAAATAAAACAAACTAAGGTTATATTTCACATAATTTGTCAGATTTTTCATTTGTAATTATTATACATTTTGTCTTTTGAAAAGGCGAACCTGGAGAGCCAGCTCCGATGCCGTTAATAACTCATGGCATTGATGGTCCAAAAGGAAAAGCAGGAGATCGGGGACGTCCTGGAATGCCTGGCAAGTATTTTTTGCTATAAATCTTTAATAACTTAAAGGTCTTATTTGTCTATAGGATTTGATGGTGAAGATGGAAAGCCAGGCCTACCAGGGATACCAGGACAAAAGGGTGAACAAGGTGATGCTGGTATTGCCGGATTACCTGGATTTGCAGGTGAAGCTGGTTTGAAAGGTTATCCAGGAATGCCTGGTTTCCATGGATCACAAGGGTATGGTGGTTCTAAAGGAAAGCCAGGTCTGTCTGGGCTCCCTGGATTAATTGGTAGAAAGGTGAGTTAAAAATTGATAGAAAAGTTATTAAAATTTATTAAAGTATATGATTGATTAATAAATAATGAAGTTAAGAAGAAAATTTGTTATTGACAAATATATAAATATAATGTAAATATATAGGGTGAACGTGGTGATACAAGTACTGTAGTTATTTCTGGTCATATCGGTGATATTGGTCTAATCGGATCTCCAGGACATCCTGGCATTCCAGGAATGAAAGGATTCAGTGGTGAACCTGGTTTGCCGGGCTTACCTGGTACACGAGGAGATAGAGGCATGCTTAAAAGTAATTAAATTGTAATTTGTAGTTTGAATTTAAAGGTATGTCTGGTGTTCATGGAAGACCCGGCATTCAAGGATTACATGGCGACCAAGGTGATACTGGCAAGGTAATACACGGCGATCAGGGAATGCCTGGACGTGATGGTCAAGATGGAATTCCAGGACTAATAGGTACACCCGGGAGGACTGGTGATCCTGGTCTTCCTGGCATTAGTGGTGAAAGAGGACGATACGGTGAAAGAGGATTAACCGGTGTCAGTGGCACAAAAGGGGAGAAAGGCGATATCGGAACACTTGGTTTACCGGGATCTCATGGACTACCTGGTTCAAAAGGAGATATGGGAGAACCTGGATTTATAGGTATGCCAGGTGCACCAGGTGACGCTGGATTACCAGGAAGGCATGGTATGAAGGGAATTATTGGAGAATCTGGTCGCGATGCAGAACAGTATCTGTCCGGAATGCCTGGTCCAAAAGGGTTTATTGGTGAATACGGCTCTATGGGTTTCGTCGGGCAACAAGGAGATCATGGCATGCCTGGCTTAAAAGGATCGTTGGGCGAGCACGGTCCACAGGGTTTACAAGGAATTATTGGTCAACCTGGTATTCCTGGTAAACATGGCATTAAAGGTAGCCCGGGAATGCCTGGTGTTGGATACAAAGGTGTAACAGGTATAATTTTTCCTCAATAATTTTAAACTTAGAAACGTTATTAATTATTTAGGTCCTAGAGGTGACAAAGGATATAGTGGGTTACCGGGATTGCCCGGTATAAAAGGCAAAATGGGCCTACCGGGAATAACGGGAGCAGATGGAAAGCAAGGTCAAAAGGGAGATTCAGGAATCCCCGGAATACCAGGATTATCTGGTTCTATAGGCCTTCAAGGTATTAAAGGTGAACAGGGATCAGCTGGAGATGCTGGAGTTAAAGGATTACGTGGACTTCCGGTACTAAATTTTGTTTCATTTTAAAAGGTTTTTATGACAAAATAATTAAAGGGTATTGTCGGTTCTCCTGGCATTGACGGAGAAGCCGGACTTCGCGGTGACTATGGATTACCAGGAATGCCTGGAAGGCCTGCTGATGGTGGTTTAAAAGGAGAACAAGGAATGCCTGGTATTCCAGGAATGAGGGGGCATCCAGGGGTGAAAGGTGATCGTGGTATGCCAGGATTAACTGGTCCTCCTGGAGCAACAGGAATTGATGGTAAAATTTATTAGATGTTTATGTTTAAAAATTATATTTTTTAAGGTCCGATGGGACAACCGGGTATCCACGGTGAACCTGGTGACGACGGTGTTCCTGGCCGTTTTGGACTTGTTGGAGAGGTTGGCTATCAAGGATTTAAAGGCATGATCGGAGAACCTGGATTAGTTGGTTTACCTGGACTACCTGGAATGCCATGTAATAAATAATGCCATTATTTCTCCTTTAAAATAAAAATTAAATTTTCAACTTATACTTTAGCTAAAGTTCAACTTAAAGGTCAAATTGGTGACAATGGCTATGATGGAATTCACGGAATGAAAGGCATGAGAGGTGATCAGGGTGCTGCAGGACTCCCAGGATTGCCAGGCATTGATGGTATGATAATATTTTTGAAATATAAACTTTAAGGTCAGCGATCAATGTTGTACATATTGTTCATGAAATAAAACACTTTCGAAATTTAATCAGATCTAATAGGTCGATCTTTACACTTTCTGTAATATTTCTGCTCACTTGATTTGTTAAAAGCCTTTTATTGCCAATGTAACATGAAAATTTCCGAAGATTTGAAATTTTGAATTTGGATTAAACAATACTTCAGGTAGAACATTAAAAAAAATCAAAAATCCTAAACGAAAATCATTATTAGTTCATTTAAACATGGTTCATTCTGACTTTTATTTTATATCTATTTTTTTACTTTCGAAGATAAATCTGTTAACCAACAAACGGATACATTCTCTTTAATACTTCTTACAGTAAACAGATTTTTATGCCCTTAAAGTGTGATTTGTTAATTTAATTTTGTAAACTTTGAAACTTTGTGGGTATTTTAATAATGACAAGAACATTTTATTTTCTTTGGAAATATCACTTTTTCAACTTTTCGCTAATATAAGTTGATAAACATTTAGTTTTGTAACGGAAATAAACTCGCATTTATAACTTTTGAAGTATATGAGCAGTAACTTATGTTTTATCAAGCTTAAGATGCGTTTAGCTATTGCTTCGAACTGTAAATTCCATGTCACTTCTAGACCACTTTAGCACAGAAGCAATGGAGTATATGATAACACTCCTCAGTAGAATAAAGAACCTGCAAACACAAACGTGTTTTCTTAAATCATAGCCAACGCGTTTCGAGTATTTCAATGACTCTTATTCAGGGCTTAAATTTATTGTTCAAAAAATTTATCGTTCAAGTTTTTGAACCATAAATTTAAGCGATGAATAAAAGTTATTGAAAAGCTCATTAAAAATAATCCAGATAATCCAGATTTCAGAGAAATCTGGATTATCTTAGCTATTAGTTAAATATGGACAAAAATATTTATCTTTGTAAAACTTAAAACTCAATCTAATATTGAATATGGATCTCATTAATCAATTATCAAATACTCCTTCATCGGTATTTTATATATAGTAGAAATATTACTACAGCCTGACCCGGAGTCATTACTAATAAGAAAACGTGGAAATTAGATATAACTGGGTATCGGAAACCATCACAATTCATCAGCAATTAAATACCTAGACCGTTTTCTTTTTATTTAGTTTCATCAATATGGTCCAATTTTTAATAGTGTTCAGGGATCCTTCACCACTCTTTAGAAGAATTCATTACAATGATGATTAGTACCATACAACCGTGAAGTCCGTATGCGATCACAAAAGTGATTTAACAGTGAATTTAATATATTTAATATTGAAATGAAAGTGATAGAACGAAGTATTATATTTCAAAAACTTAATTAATTAAAAACTTTATATATATTTATCAGTTAGCTATGTGTTCTTATAATAGCGATCTTATAATTTCGTTCACAATAAAATATTATACTAAATTAAAATTATTACATTATATAAAATATAATTACAATAATTATTGTTTTAATTTCAGAATCTGTTGAAATTTTATACAAAATCAAAGTTTTAGAATTTGAACAGAGCTAAATCGTTAAGTATATTAGCATTCAAACTAAATAAATTTCGATATCCATCATCATATTGTTATAAGTTAACAATATGATTTATTAATAAATTAACAATAATTTATTAATAAATTAATAAATTTTATTAATAAAATTTATTAAATTATTTATTTATAAATAAATTAATATTTATTTATTAAACTTTAGGAATATCAAGTGCCGGTACTAAAGGTGAAATAGGAGATGACGGTCAACGTGGCTTATCTGGAATTGTCGGATTACCTGGAGTTAAAGGAAGTGTTGGTCAACAAGGCAAAGATGGTAAGAGTGGATTACACGGACGAGTTGGTGATAAAGGAGATATTGGACCTCAAGGGCCAATGGGTATAACTGGATACCCTGGAATTCGAGTGAGATTTTATAATTAAAATCAGTAGTTTCCGTTTTAATTATTATCTTTGACGCGGTAGCAATATTTTGCTTGGATTAGAACATTGTTTAGACAATTATTTTGGAATTTTAAATCTATAGCTGATTATAGTCATCACAAGATTCAAATGCGGGTTGTACGTATTCAGATCTCAGATTGTTAAGCATAATCAGAAATGCAAAATGTCTATAACAATAACAAAATACATTAACAAAGTGATCGAAATAGCAAATTTAATTGGAAAATAATTATTGAAGCTGTGTCAATGGAAAGAAATTATTTTTGATATTTCGCTAACTTCTGTTAGCATCTTCAGAAAATTACCTAATTTTCTGAAGATGCTAACAGAAGCTAGCGAAATATCAGATAAAATTTTCCGATCCAGCTCCAATAATTCTTTATCAATAATGGATCAACTATTTAAAATTAAACATGTCATCGAATGTGTTGCATCGATATATGTAATTTGTAGAATTGTGGTTGTAGCTAACATTTTGCTGATGTCACCAAAATTGTGTTACACATGTATTGAGTTTGAATCAGACTATTTTAGACAAATATAAAATTTAAAAATAAAAAATTGTGGTTAAGCACAAACTGTGGCAGAAAGCGTACTAAATAGCATTATATCTATAATATGTAATTAAAGAATTATTGGAGATGGTTCAAAGAAAGAAGGAACATTTTATTTGATATATCACTAACTTCTGTTAGCGTCTTTAGAAAACTATTGAAGATGATTCGAGGTAATTACATGTAATTTTTTGAAGATGCTAACAGAAGTTAGCAAAATATCAAAAATAATTTCTTCTTTCCTTTGATCCAGCTTTAATAATTATTTATCAAATATGTAGTTTTGAACTCACAGGTTGAACACACTCATCATTCAAGGTTGTTGAATTATCTGATTCAACAACTTTGCAGAATGACATTAATAAGATTGCTGAGTGGTTTGGGGAGACTGTATCAATAATGGATCATTATCAAATATTTACAATAAAGCTATTTTATAATTTTATAAATTATTCGATAACTTCTGAGATAGCATCTTCAGAAAATTACAATTGTAATTAGATTGCAAATTTCTGAAGATGCTAACAGAGGTTAGCGAAATAATAAATTAAAAAATATAATAAAAGATTTTTCCAGTTTTTTCGATCCAGCTCCAATAATTCTTTATTAATAATAAATTTATAAAGAATTATTAGAGCTGGATCAAAACATGAGAAACATTTTCATTTAAATAATTTTTTTAATTTTTAAATAAAAAATTCTCTTATGTTTGTGATTCAGCTCCAATAATTCTTTATCAATAATTGGTCATGATCAACTATCAACAATAAATTTATTAATGGTAATTCGACCCCTCTAAAAATGTATCTATTTTTGCTGCACAATTTTTAATATAAAATTTAAGGAACCTTATACATTTCTGTCTTTCTTTGAGAAGAAATGTAGTTTTACAAAATAGACGAAATATTTGGTTTCTTCAAATCAAAGTAAAATTTTCAATACGAATTATCATTAAATTAGTATAAGTTAACTGATCTGATTCCTAAAGTCATTCTTTCAGACTAAATCATTGCGTTTATTCGTCTTATAGAATTTGTTTGTAATAATTTTAAATATATCAACTATTAATTGTGATGAAATAATCGTAATCGATTTCAACGTTAGTTTTGATATATTGTTAAGTCTAATATGTTCCTATAGATATTAAATAAATAAATCCCAAGTATACTTTCGCTGTAGGGTTGCAAAGAGACTGAAAATTACTGTAGAACGGTTTCACCTGTTGAGTTGAAGTTATGTCTCGTCATAACTTCAAATGTGCCATGTCTCGTCATTAATTATTTATTAATAATAAAGCTTTTTTAGATTTTTCACTCCAAGATTATTATGCAGTAAATCAATAAAAGTTTTGTTGATAAAGGCATATCACGATATGTTTAAATATAAAAAATATTGACATGGCACATGGAACATACGCTCATTTAGAAGTTATTTTAATGTCAACATAATTATTTTCATAGTTATTTTAAATATTTACGCTTATAATTGTATATTTATTCACATAACATCATTTTATTTTATATAGTCTTTTATATAAGAAAGTGTATTGTTATCTATAATCACAACTGTGCGAATCACAGTTGACCTTAAATTATGAGGTTGTAATAACACTCTCTGTTAAATTTATGAACTCGAGCATCGAAACTTTTCGAAATAGCACATTGATGATCCTTTAGAATTTAATTTGAAAATTGATTTTTAATATTATTATTTTAGGGACTTCCAGGAATACATGGAGCAACTGGGTTAAAAGGATATGCCGGTGATAGTGGTTTGCCTGGTGTTCCTGGTATACCTGGATTCCCTGGTCAAAAAGGAGAACGTGGATTACAAGGTGTTCCTGGATCGAGAGGAATGCCGGGCTTAGCAGGCCCAAAACGTACCATGAAGGCTGATAATGGCCAACCTGGAGATACTGGAGAAGCTGGACAACCAGGGCTCTCTGGTACTTACTAAGAATCGTTGCAATATGTTAAACATTTTGTGTACTTAAGGTTTACCAGGACCAATTGGTGTTGAAGGTGATGCAGGATTACCTGGATTTCCAGGTGAACAAGGTCAACCTGGAATGCCTGGAATGCTAGGATTGACTGGAATGAAGGGTACGAAAGGTAATCAAGGGTATGTGGGAAGTGCCGGTAGTCCTGGATTAAGTGGTCCAAGAGGACAAGAGGGTGTCCCGGGACCAATTGGTATACTAGACGGTTCATTTGTATTTACAAGGTAAGAGCATGAAATGCCTTTCCCGGATATTTATCCTCAATTTAGACACAGCCAAAGTACAGATATCCCAAGATGTCCTGCTGATTCAGTGGAAATATACAGGGGATATTCATTTATGGGAATACAGGGTGATTCATACGCACACCTTCAAGATTTAGGTAAGTTGATGTTCAACATCAAAAAAGAAAATATTGTCAAAATGTTTTGATTTAATTCAATTTCAACAAATAAATTTTAGAAAATATAAACAATTAATTAAATTTTTAGTAATTAATTAGTTAAATAATTAATTAAATTAAATTTATGGACTCGAGCATCGAAACTGATGATCCTTTAGAATTTAATTTGAAAATTAATTTTTAATATTATTATTTTAGGGACTTCCAGGAATACATGGAGCAATTAATAAATTAATTAAATACAATTAAAAATGACGTCTTTTAATGTTTTTCTTTTAAAAAATTAAAAGACGATCAAATTAGCAGTACAATAAGACAATTAGTGCATGCAATGAGACATAATAACTCAAATGCTAATCGGTTTAAATAAAGTAATAAGACCAGATGAGGAATATGGTAATACAATCAGGTCAATTTGTCAAAAAGAAACCCAACGAGATACCTTAAAAATTGTATTTCTGTAATTTAAAGCTTATAATTTATAGTTTTAAACTTTTTATTTAGACGATTCCTTAATCGACTGTCTACATTACTCCCTAAATTTCATTTGAATGAATCAAATATTTAAATATATTCGATTAGGTTATTTTATAACACCCCATCGATTTCTATATTGCTCTGCTTAGCGTATTTAGAATCAAAATATGACTAGTTTTAAGATTTTTACTTCGCTTAGCCTTTAAATATTCATTTCATGGTGATTATTTGATTCAGGTAGTTTTTCCTAGAAACATGGTAGCTTGTTTTCCCTTGGAAAAATTATCCCGGTATTTGCCATAGTATTTGTTCTATAATTCTTTTATACCCATCATTTTTCAAGTATAAACCTTAAATCTCCTTTACACCTTTAATCCCCCAGTTGCCCCCTTAAATTTCATTTGCTTCTTAATCCCCTTTTACCTCATTTTTTATTTGATTTGCCTTTTATCACTTTCTATCCATAAATTCGTTATTTTTGAAAAATACATAATATTTATATTAAACATTAAGTAGGCAAATCGAGGGTAAACGGATTAATGAATGAAGTAATTTGTGTTAAATTAAGTAAATAAAGTAAAAATAGGTAAAGTGAGATTAAATAAAGATTAAAAAGATAAAAAGAAGAGAGAAAGTGTTCAATTCTGTTTAAAAGAAGAAAATGCGATGATATGCTTGGAGATATAAAAATTTGTAAACTTATGATTTCTGTTATTTTTATAAAATTAATTACATAGTAAAATGTAATTAGCAATTTCACAATTAGAAAAATATGTGTGTAGGATCTAAAAAAAACGCAAATTTCGGTATATATAGCGTCAGTTACAATAAATTTTGAGGCGTTTGTAGATTAATATTTTTCCAAATTTAATTTTAAATATTTTTAATTTAAAAAATCTTAGTTGAAATTTTATAAAGTTAATTCCCCTACATTAAATCATTACCATATTGAATATATTGATGCACAACGATAATATATGAGAGAATTTAGCGTTTGAAATCCTTCTGGTGCATTATGATCCATTAATTTTATTACATACTAATGTTCCTTAAAGTTGTATCTGATCGGAACTATTTTATCGAGTATAGAATTATAGACCTTTTTAGCTGGCATGTTGACAATACAGATATTAATCGGATCATAAAATTTGTAGAAAACTGTCTCCTTCTTTTCATTGTGAACATACATTCTTTGATAATCTATATGGTTATCGGATAAATCTCTTTAGTTAACTTTTATAGTAAACCAAAATTTGTCTAATTTTTTCATCATTTAAATTGCATGTGATATTTGTGATATTTGAAGAAAATAAAAATATTAAAAAAATTATGTGATTTTGCATAGCGATTTTCCAAGTTATTTCATAGTAAAATTAAATGAGATTTAATTTAAGGTTCGGCTGGCAGTTGTTTAGTCAAATTCAGTGCGATGCCTTTTATGTTCTGTGATATAATGAATACCTGCCACTATGCCACACGTAATGATTACTCATACTGGCTAGCTACTAATAATCCAATGAAAAATGATATGAGCACATGGAAATCGAATGAAATTGAACCATATGTCAGCAGATGCTCAGTTTGCGAAAGTCCTTCTCCGGTAAATTGGAAAAGATTATTATTAATTTTTGAAAATTTGTTAATTATTGAAATAATTTTTTAATAAAAATTTGATTTAAATCTGTTGATGGTGATTTACAGCTTTAAAGTTAATATAATAATTATAAAATAATTAATAATAATATAATAATTATAAAATAATTATAATATTATATTATTGTAATTACTAATAAGCAATTCCAATCATTAAATTAAGCAGTTGCAAATATTATTCTCATATTTTGCACGACAGTAGTTTTAAATAAACATTGTCTGGTCGAGTATAATATCTTTAAGCTAAAATGACTCATTAACACATGTTACTTTAAAGTAGCCTATGGTAAGCTACTTTAAAAAAGCTAACAATAGTCGTGCAAAATAGCACAGTTGATTAACAAGGAAGTGGGTCATAGATACAGTTCGATATTCCTCATGTATCGTTCGCAGTGAATTGCAAGCTGAGGGCTAAAGAAAGAAGAAAATTAGTCACTAATATTTTAAATTTTTAATTTCTGATAAAGAAGAAACATTGAAGTTTAACAATTTTTGCAGCATATTTTGGTCTTATATACTTTATTATTCTGCTAGGTGTTTGCTGTTCATAGTCAGACAAGCAGGATACCTGAATGTCCGGAAGGATACACTCCATTATGGGAGGGTTACAGTCATTTCTTGGCTAGTGCGGATGGTGGTCATGGAGGAGCACAAACTCTATCAAGTCCGGGTTCCTGTTTACAACAACATCTAGGCACACCGTACTTTCACTGCAAGAGTTCACATCAGTGCAATTTCTACCCTCATTTCATGTCATTTTACATGAGTGCATTACCTGAGAACGAGGATTTTATAACCCACGTTCACGAGGAAACTCTGAAACCGGATTCAAAACGAAGATCACGAATGAGTCGATGCAGAGTATGCTCTGCAAATCTATATCTCGTAACGCCAAATAAACCATCAATAATGGATTATGGATCATTCAAATCATGAAGTAAATAATCTTGTTCCATTTGTTCTGCTTAAAGTTTTTCTATTGAGATTTATCTTCTATTTTTCATTAGTGTAATCGTCAATTTTATTAACCGTAAATGCTGCTAACAATTTATTTCCTTAAGTTGTTTTAATTTAACAAAGAGAAGATCATTTCTTGCAATAAAAAGCTTTTATCAAAGAACTAGTTGTTTTTCTATGATTTTGCTAAATTATCATTTTAACAACGATAATTTCCAAAGTGATTGATGGTAAGATTTTAATTCAATAGCCATTAGCTAAATTGAATCCAGATTTTAGACAATTTAACTTTAAAAGGTGAAATATTTCACTTATAAAGAGTGTATGTTGATCCTGAAAGCTTTTGGAGTGTAATAGATACAGAAATATTGTACAGATCAGTGTATAATTCTCAAATTTATCACTGAATTGACTGATCTACATATTTATCAATCTGGATTTAATGTCAATGAGAAGACATTCCTAGATGTTTAAAGAAAACATTGTACTTGTAAACTTGCACTAAAATTGTACACAGATTATTGAATCCTATGTGATGTGTTAAATAGATAATATATTGACACATCCAATATTATATAACATGGA
The DNA here is from genome assembly GCA_012934845.2 of Pomphorhynchus laevis. NCBI lineage: Eukaryota > Metazoa > Acanthocephala > Palaeacanthocephala > Echinorhynchida > Pomphorhynchidae > Pomphorhynchus > Pomphorhynchus laevis. The sequence goes on along the minus strand of WNNJ02002896.1, from coordinate 34,477 downwards.
AATCAGATCAGTTGACTGTGATTACGTATATTGTACTACACATAAATGTAAAAATGTAATAAAATAATTATTAACAAATAAAATAACAATTTAGATTACTTTTTTCTTAATCAAGAATTAAATATTTTATTTGACAATCTAATCTTTAACTACATTAATAATAAATCTTATATATTATAAAATTAACATTAAATATTATAGTATTGAATTAATAATAAAATTATAGTACAATAAATAGTAAATAATAAATAATGAATAGTAAACAAAATTCAGATGATTCTCGGATAATCATTATAGTGACATTCGAAATCAGGTCATAAATGTAAATTTGATGCATTTTAAAAGATTATGAGAGGGCAATCAAGCATCAAAACCGTAAAAATATCATTTAATAAGTTGTAAGAATTTTATTCTTAAATACAAGATTAGACCTGTAGACTATTAGATAACAGTACGTCATAATCGATATACAGCTTAACCTTTGAGCCTACACTTAAAAATGGGATCTCATAGATAATATTAAACGCTTAATGTTTCATTGTAATTTTACCTTTACGTGTTTGCACAGCCTGATTTTCTAATTTACAAGGAATATTTTAAAAACTCCTTATAATAAGAATTTTTAATAATTTACTATAATTTTATTAAAAAATTAATTGTGGGATATTATAACAATCCAACAGTAACATCGAAATCACATCAGTTAGTTGATTCCAAGTAAATATAAAAATGTACGTATCAAAATATTGAGTTGTTATTTAATGTAATATGTAATATCATTACATAATTTTGCGATAAAATAACAAAATGTATTTAACTATTACGATTATAATTTTGGAACTTTAAGTTAGAGCTTAAAGTTACATTGATAACAGGAATAGTTTGCAATTATTAATTTCTATTAATAGAAAATGTGTTGACTCAATTTTAGAAAAATAAAATTTTTTATTATTAAATATCATTTTTCTAAGAACGTAACTAAGACATCATAGTTTACCTATTTCTACAATACTATAAGTCAATATTACCTTTTTTATATTAAATTACCTATTTAAACAAATTTATCATTTAGTTTTTATGAATTGATTAATTAATAGCCTCAGTTGAACAATCTAAACTAAATTAGTAATTTTTTCGACTGTAATTAGCGACGTAATATACCGTGCACATCGGTTATTATCATAGCAGTAATAATCAATTTACAGTAATTTAATTCACAATTAATAATCATTATTCAATGTTTTTCATTGAAATCTATGGTTAGTTTTGCTGAGAGCAATGCATGCTGTTCATGCTTGCCGATGCTTGTCAAGATAAACGCACGTAACCTTCTTGAATGTTAAAATTTATATTATAAATTTGTTTTATATTGCATTTTTTAATGTTTTAAATATTTAAAAATTATATTTGTTTAAATTTTCAAGTTGGAAAATTTAAAATTTTAATCCGTAAAATAAATGACTTTTTATTTAATAGTGTGAAAATATTTTTTAATTTAAAATAACTGTAAGCCGACATTTTACCAAGTGTACACGCTAAATCTTAATACCGAGAGTATAATGGACAAGTGTGGAATGTCAAGCAGGATTTGTTAATGCAATTTAGGTTTATGTCGGCCCATAAAGCTAAACTGTTAAACTGATATTCTTAATAGATATTTTAATTTAGATAAACCTAAATAAAAATAATTTGGATAATTAAAAAACCTTTGCATCATGTTTGCTAAATAATTTTTATCCAAATAAAATTTTAATGAATGCGATTAAAATGAAAATAAACTGAAAATAATGTGATCGATAAATAAATCTAAATGTGATGTTGAGAAAACTCAATCACATCATATTTCTTTTTACAATTTGAATGTGTTTTAAAGTGCAAACTTAACAGTTTTGAAAAACCTCTTAATTCTGCTATCATTATAATTCTGCAACCATTAAGCAGTGAATCAGACAGCAATGAAGCCATTTAGAATATGCTTTACTTTTTCCTACATTTTTTATCTCATTTTGAGACAATAGCAATATGTCACAAAAGTCTTGAAGTAAATTTGCATCAATTCAAATTGTGATTGCAAATTAACGATTGCTTATTTTGTTCTTTTGTTGAATCTATTGTAATTATGAGACGAGTTTTATTGCAAGTGATTAATTTGTATGGTCTTAAATTACAACTGATAATTTATTTTGTTATGCAATAATGTTCAACAAACCAATTAATTATATCAATGGTTTTCAACGCTCAAGCTGGCGGAGCTCATACGCTACAATCAGCCATTGAACAATAAGAAACGTCCATTTATAATTGGGTATTGCTTTTTCGAATAAACCAAGTGAAAGTTAGTGCTTTTGCATCTCCGAGCCCATCTTTAATTTGTATATTTTTTAATGGCGCGTTATATTATCATTTTGACAATTATTTTATAATATAAAATAAATCGATTTTAACATGTATCATATAATATCGTTATAATATCGATATTATATTGTTATAATCATAAGATTTGTCAGTAGCAAATCCAACATTTTTGATTCAAAACACTCAGTATTGGGTAGTAACTTTTTTTATCAAAATCTACGCCCACGTGATTTGGAGTTGCTAATTATTTATTTTTCTTTGTCTTTTTATTTTTTTCTTTATTTGTTTATATTCATTATTCCCAGGTAAAAATAAAATAAATCAAAAAATTTATATCGCTATTAAAATCTATGCCTACATGGTTTGAAGTATTATAAAGTATTATTTTGAAAAATTGAAGTTTTAACCAATTGTAGTTTAATGTGGAAATAAAATAAATTGAATTCAACGTTATAATATCGATATTATATTGCAATATAATATTATTATATTAAAAATTTATATTGCAATATAAATATATCGCTATTAAAATCAACGCTTACATGGTAAAATGTCAACTTCTACTAGTTAGTTCTATGCCAGTTTATAATCATTTAAATCATATCTCACTATCCTAGTTTTATTATAAAACGTTGATAATATTTAATATTTGCAATTTCTCTATAACAATATAGAGAATATATACTAAATTAGTATCATATAATCAAAATTGATTATAATAATTAATATTGGCATTTTATAATTGTTATAATATAATCAATATCTTATAATTGATATAACATAATAAAAATTTCCGTTTTTCTTTGATCCAGCTCTAATAATTCTTTATCAATAATGGATCAACTATTTAAAATAAGAAAGAATGCTTTAAATACATGTCAAAAATGCGGTTTCAGAAATTTATTACATTGAAGGTTTCATATACTGCAAATTTTATAGATGTACTCTGGATGGCTAGCCTAATCGGTAAGGTGTACACCTACCGAAAATCTGTCATGTTGTGAGTCAAGGTGTATAGAGTTGGAACTAATAAAATAGCGTAGCTGGTTTCTGCTGCAAAATCACCTTGTGCGACCTAGTAAAATTGATAAAATAAAATAAATAATCCATCCATCAAAGGATCACCATCATCGATTCTGTTCAAAGCATCCAAAGAATGTTTTGAATGAATATCAGAAAATGCAGTTTCAGAAATTCATTAAATTGAATGTTTCATAAACTGAGGAATTATCTCTACAATATTATAATTCAATATTACCTGATATAACTCAATATTATAGCTGAATATTACTTAATATTAATATTATAATTGGTGTAATTTAATTTTTTATTTAATCCTCGTCCATGAAACAGGATGATGATTAAATAAAGTCCATCGACCTTCGTTCATGAAGTAGCAGGTCCATGCTGCTTCTGTTAATAAAAAATGTTTTTAACATTTTAAAATATACACATATAATACATATATACAAATATACATATAATACATACAAATACATATATACATATATATGTATTTGTATGAATATGACTTGCTGGTATCTTGAATTATGAAAAAAGGACCAAATATGTAACTATTTGATTCATTTTGTAAAGTTACATTTCACACCTATTCAACTATTGGTTTGATGAAAGGTGACCGAAATTTTATAACGTTTCAGTTTCCTTTTTCCTTTATTCTAATACACGATACCTTGTCATCATTATCATCACATTCACTTTCGCTGCAGATTTTGTAACACACCAACCCCTTCTATTTCTCATTTATTTCACTGTTATATACTTTCCACAATCTAATTAATCAAAGCAGATTTTTTTTATCTTTTGACACCACAATTACTGCTCTCTTTAGCAAGTTATCCCGTCTGCGTTGCCAAGTACGTAGTCTAGCAACATCATTTTGTAGCATACAATAAAATTGATTTATTGTATTTAACTCATAACTACGTTTTATTTGCCTGAAGCCAAGAGGTTGCAAAAGGTTGTTAATAATAAATTATCATATTAATTTAATAATTTGAGTGCTAACTATAAATTTATTGAGCTCTCTGCCATTCTTTGTGGTCATCACCAGGATAAAGATTATATAATTGGTTCATAAAAATACCGGGTTATAAAAATTATTTTTCCAGATTTAAATTTAAATTGCTTTTTAAATAAAGAAAATTTCTGTCTGCATCTTAAAACAATAATGATTTAAATAAATAAAACGTATAAATTAATGCGCAGTATGATTAATAGTTTCTTGAAAATGTCTTTGTCTTATCTGTGTCTCTTTTATCGTCACTTTTCGTCTCATCGCTGTCGGCACCCAATCGTTCATCAACCTTCCTTTCTTAGAGGCACTAGCCCCAACTTTCTCTATCGCTGCGTTCCCGTCATTCCATCTTACTCTACATTCCTAATTACTCTAACAACTACAGGTCTCTGATCCTTCCTCGTCGCCGCCCCACTCGCCTGGAATCAGCTCCCCCTCGACGTCCACCGCGCCCCCTTCTTTATCACATTCAAATACCTCCATCATTCCCACATTCTCGACACATGATTTAAACTTTTGTTTGTTTTTCTTCATGGTCATGCTCCGGCACGCATTTGCCACTTTTAAGGAGTGAGATTCGATTTTTATTTCAAAAACGTTATAGTGTTTGACTGGTACTCCAATCATCGTCAGTTACATTAACAAAAACGTTTTTGTTGATGTACCTAACGCTGATGAGAGTACCCGTCGAAACTTTGTAACGTTTTTAAAATAAAAATCGAATTCCTCTCCGTTAAATATTATTTTAATGAATGAGTTAATGCTAAAGTAGTTGCACATCACAAACTAAATTCATAGCAATTATAAAATGAAATATTGAAACGGCGGCACTTTAGATATTGTTATTTTATTTTATCACGAGTGCTCATGTTTTTAAAAAAAACATTATACAATATTAAATCCAGTAAAGTAAAATATTTTTGTTTTCTCATAATCAATTAATTTTAATTAAAGTTTGTTATAAAAAAACTTGACAGAAAAATTAAATTCTTTAATGCTTATATAAAGATGCATTTTTACAATGCCTATTTTAAATTTTTAAAATTAAATCCTTAAATGATTTCCAGAAGACGATAAAGACGGTTAAGTTAAATAACAAAGCAAATATAATTATCAGACGCATTCACACCGTTCCACAATCATGTCTGGTAAAAATACAATTGACAATCGATTATCCCTACGAATTCGTATGACTTTAAGACTTCTCGTCTTAACGGGCACACAAGTTGGTGCCAGTGAGGTATCTTGATTGGTATGTGAAAGCAAGTGTTTCAGAATTGCTAAGTTTTTCCATTTTGGCAGCGACATCACATTACAAGATCCTGAACACAGACCAACGTTATAACTTGTCGGATACAAGATTGCATGATCCCATTTTACATTCTTAAAATCAACAAACATATTTCGTGGTTTACAACAGCTGGTTGACGGTATATTATTATCGATGGATCTTCTACGTCGATAAGGAGGGCGTGACAAATCCTTGTGATTCTGACTACCTCTATCCACACTTTTAGTGTCATAATTGTAATGGTAAATGGCTAACATATGGAAGTTAAGCAACTCATTCGCATTATTGCATGCCTTAATTAAAATTGTGCAATTTTTTGTCAACAAGCATTCGTTAGATACGTCTAACGACCTCCATTTAGACAAAGGAATAGTTTGTACACATCTGTAAGTAAAAGTTGACTTTATGCTTGGCTTGAAAATACGTTTACTATAAATGCGTAATATTAAACGTCGTCGCATGTTAATACCTCGTTTAAGATTGTGAAAATTCAATGCCAGAATAGAAGATGATACAGCAAAAGACTGTCCTTTATAGATTATTGCTTCTTGCAAATGTTCATTGTTGTTTTGTGTTGTTTTCCGTGATTTATATATGTTTATCCCTTTACTGTCGTACCTTTGATACACTTTGAATATATCTTTGAAATCCTGTTCCGAGTACGTGTTGATTGTTCGTTTCAAGAGTGAAAGAAACAGTAAAATGTTTAAGACTTTGAAAAAAGCCACCTGTCCACCTCTTTCATGTATAAGAAACTCTATTTAATAGCATTGTCGTGCCAAGGACTTTACTTATCGTGAGAATAATTTGTCTTAAGTACAAAATCAATAATGAAAACTGACCAATCAAAACAAAAAATACAAACAGTTCAGAACATAAATTAAAATTAGATTCATATCGCGTACAGAATAGACGAAACATGTAATTAGGGATGACCACTCTTGTATTTGCGTCAATCAATTTTGTAGAATTTAAAATGGCTCATAATTATATAAATATAGAATATGAAATATTAGAAAATGTCAAATATTTGTACTAATTTTAAACATTTGTTCGTAATTTTAAAATGTTCAACTTGATTAATGTCGAATTATAATTAAATTTTGAAAGTATAAATGAAAACACTTACTCGTAATATGCACTCTAAATTTTTGAAAAATAAATGGTTACAAGATTATTTTGAACTTGGATTTTATTGAATATAAAATATGTAGTCGATTATATGAGTTTTTTAATGGCATTACATCATTGACATGTGGACTTAACTTTCCTGGTTATATGGCATCTGTCAGAAATACTGAAATAAATTGGTTACTAAAAATGTGTCTTATTAATAATCAAAATATCATTACAATTTAAATTCTTAAATGATAAAATGGTCAATGAACGAGTTGATTGATTTTGAATCAAAATCAAACAAAAAGGAAAGTGTAAAAGTTTTATGTATGTATAGTAAATAATACGTTAGAATAATAGATGTTTACAACACATTAGTATAAATATATTATTAGAGTGTATTTGGCACCGCCGTTGAGATGATATTAGAATTATGATATTACATAGGATTAAACTTTTGAGTTTATTTAGCTTGTTTAATTTTCATCTGGAAGAAATTATAAGCAATAAACGGGAGTTTATGCTTATGATACAGGAAATGGACCAAATTATCAGGTAACCCGTTTTGGTAAGCAATTAAAAATATTAACATTTATTTCTGGAAGAATTCTTGAAGAAACTGACTATTGAAGGGAGTATATATTCTCCCTTATCAGTGTCTCTGGAATATTTAATCTGGAAGAAATCATAAGCAATAAATGGGAGTTTATGTTTAGGCCGTACTGTCCAAAAGTAATATAATTCGAATTATATTTATCCGAGTGTTGATATACTAATTAGAAATCTAAGTATTCAGAAGGTGTATAACATGTGCCTAAACAAGTAAAAGTTTTACTTGGAAGATATCTAACTAAACTGAAGATGTGTAAAAATTACTAATATTTTCGAGTTGGAACTTTAGTTTGAAAAATTTTATTAAATGAATTACAACAAATTCCATTTAATTTCATATACTAACACATAACATACTAATACAAAACAATAAAAATAATAGAATAGCAAAATAATAATTAGCGTAGACTTTGCCAACTATAGCATAAGTGAAGAGTAAGTGGATAATTATATTGATAAGTTTAAAATTTGAAATTTTATTTTAAAATATATTTTTAACTATTTCTTTAAAAAACTACTTGATATGTAGACAATTAAATGTTGAGCCTGTACCGTCCAAGAGTAATATAATTCGAATTATTAGAGATGTATTCGAGTGTTGTATTGTCATTTCACAATCAAAAAATATTTAACTTTTAATATAATTATTGTAGATTTATTATTGGAGATTACTGGAGATTTATCGTCCAATTACTGGCGATGTATTCGAGTGTTGATAATAGATATCGAAAAAAATCGAAATTTTATTGTCATTTCACAATCAAAATGTTATAATTGTGGTCATATAATATTTAGTATTGAGTTGCTAAATTATTGCTGTAAACAGTTATGTTCAGATAGAGGCGGTTAGTTGTCTAATTTAAGAATTGTAGAATTTTTAAATAATACGAGTTTTGATTTATAAAAATTTAAATGATGAATTAAAACGATACAATGTAAGTATCTAACTCCTCAATTTTTTTAAGTATAAGAAGATCGCGTCATTCGAACCTTTCAAAATGCTAGACTAATAATTAGTTGATTTACAATAATTTCCAATTATTTTAGATTATCCAAATTTAAAAACAAAGTGCGGTTTTTGGTGAAGTAATGTATTTTACAACAAATCACATTTAATTTTGGATTCATATTTATGTAACAATAATATAATTTGTAAAAAAGTGAATTCTGCAAAGTTTATGATAAAAATAACAAAACAAGAGCAATTTAACTTGAAATTCAGATCAGCAATGTATTTTGTTCGACTGTAAAAATATTTTGTTTTAAAAGGTAGATCAAAATCGTTAGTATAGAAGATCAAAAATGATTTTTAAGAAAAAGTTAAATACAAATTTTATAAAAGCAAATCGATGTTCATTTATTCATAATGAGTAAAACCAGGAAGAGAGGGTAGCTTAATCAAAACCCAAAAGTCTGTACGATTTGAAGGACACTCGATGAAAGCGTAGATATTATATCATCCATTTTAAATTTAGCAAAACATTTAACAAGCAAGGAGGAATAACTGTAAGAGTCACTTGTCTGTAGAATTGAATTTCTGAGTTCCAGTTCAAATTCACAAGCAATCAATTGCAACTGACTTCCAATGGTACAATTTGTCATGTCTTCTAACAAGTTCGCATCTAGATTACGACATACAACTATCAAGTCTGCTGTATTTATATGAGCAATGTCAAAATAAGATGTTTTTTATGATTAAGAACACATTGCAAATGTTGCAATAAAAATAATGAGTAAACCACGCCTTCTACCATTCATCCAGATCTGATCTGTACCTGACATCTTACTTAATTGATTTTCTCTATAAATTTGAGCAGTTAAAGGCACAAAGCAAATGAAACAATATGGAATTTTTCATTCTTAATTGAACATTTATGACACAAGTGCACCATCCATCCAATTGCAAGCTAATTATACATAATGCCATAGTGATACTTGAAATTTTGAAGATGAGTGAAATGATGCGTATGACATGATTTATTACGAAATTAACCAAATGCACAAGCAATGATAATTGTTTCCATTATAATCATTTTTGAAAACAACAACTCAATTCAATTAGGTTTATAATTGTATTTTTATGCACTAATCAAATTTTATATTCATTACTAGTGAATATAAGTAAGATTTGACCTGAATTGATATTAAATTAACGATTAAGGCACTATAAAATATATTATATAATTAACGTTAACGATATAAAATCTGTGTTGAATTTTGTTCGAAATAAATTGTTTATATTTTTGAACAGATGCATAGAAAACATTCAGTTTGTATAATTGACTTGTCTCATTAAATTAATATATTAACGAATGGTTAGTTCAATTAGGACATACTAGCAACGATAAAATAATAATTGATGAAAATATGGTTTTTTGTCATAAATGTTATTTTAATTATGTTTTAATGATTTGCTTCATTTTTCAACAGTGCGCCTGCTTATATCCTACAAAATCACATACTTTCCTAACAGGCTGAGACAACCTGTTCTCTTATCGGAAAGTCGGATATAACGGGACTTGCACATGAGTGTCGAGACAGAGTTTTTCTTGGTCAAGCGAGCTGCCTTTATATTATGAAAACTTTTGTCAATTTAGAAACCCTTTTTGAATTCACTACGTTTAGACACCTGTTAATAACTATTGCATAATAAGAGTTGCAAAACGGTGGTTTACTCCTAATGGTTTACTCCATTATGCAATGGCTGAAAATATTATTTTGTCAGAAATATACTTTATTGGTGAATAGTAAATAGTAAATCGCTATGTTTAATCGCTGTTTAGTTAATAGTGAAAATGTGGTGTATCTCTATCGCATGATATAATTTGCAAAAAGGCGGTTTCCCCACCATCCAAACACGATGAAATGCATGAGGTAATGGCTAATATTTATCCGAGGTTTTCTACATTGTCTTATCGAACCTACACTGTTTGCTCAACCATCATGATTAATACATTCAGGGTTTGTGCATTTGAAACGTTAGATTAAACATTTCTTGTTTAATCTAACGTCATTTTTCTAATTTCTTCATAGAATCAAATCAGCTAACTAAGTCTAGGTGTTTATAAAAAAATAAACAAACATAATAAACAAACAATTTTAATCAAAATTTAATAATTTATATAATAGATTAGATTTTTTATAATGTCAAGTTAAAATAATAGTTTAAAATATGTATCTATTAAATTATTTAAATGATTTTGAAGAAAGTCAATATCGTTACAAATTGTTGCAATTCTTAAAATTTCATTATTTAATGTATTATATTTTATATTATATGGTATGTATGAATGCTCATGCAAAAATATGTTTCTTGTAAATTTAAATATGTCATCTTTACGATATAAATTAATAGTAGTTTTAATTGATGTTAATTTAATGTTCATATCTAGATATACACCTTCTTTATCATTAATATTGGTTTTGTTAAGAATAAGGCTTTCTGGATAAATTTGTTCGCTTATTGAATAAAAATTATTAGAGTTAAATACACATATATCATCAATGTATCGAAACATATATTTCATATATTTATATTGTTTAGATTTAGTTTTTACACAGTTATGAACAAATTCATATTCTATAAAGCTTAAAAACAAGTCAGCTATAATTGGGCTACTATTACCACCCATTGGAACACCTTTTACTTGTCTAAATATAGATGTCCCTACTTTTAAATAATTTTGATTTATCAAAATATTTAAGGATTCTATTAATTCAATTTTATCCATATATTTATATTTATTTGATGGTTTAATTTTTGTTAGATAGGCGTTATAATTATTATAACATATATATGTATATCTTTTTCCGAATATAAGATTAATTAATTTTACTAACGCTTCTTTAATATCTACTAAACCTAGATTTGTATAAAGAGTACTAAAATCGTATGTATTTATATTTTGAAAATTTATTCCTTTTGTCTGTTCTAAAAATTCTTTTGTAGAATTAATACTGAAATAGTCTTTTATACCAGTATTAATTTCGATTACTTTGCAATATTTTCTAAAATGTACTTTAATTACTTTAAGTATTTTATTCATATAGACAGAAAGTGGTTGTAATGTACATTTAAACGCACTACATATGAACCTAGGTTTTATTTGATTTTTATGTAATTTTTGATTCCAATATAATATAGTTTTATTATCTGATTTAACCTTTATACCCTTTTTATCCATTATAGAACAGTGACTTGTAATAATTGTTTCTAAACTTAACTCACTGCGTTCATATGTTGGATTTACATTTAAATCATTAGAATTAACTTCTTTCATTAGTATATCATAATAAAGCTTTTTGCATATGAGGACATAGTTATTACTAGCTTTATCAATAGTTGTATTATATAGTTATCCTTTAATTTAGTGAGCTCCAAATACATATCTTTATTAATTTGATCTTTCCATTTATAATTGTTTGTTATTTTCATTTTATTTTTAATTTTATCAAATATATAAATATATATTTGATATATATAGTACTACATATGAACCTAGGTTTTATTGGATTTTTATGTAATTTTGGATTCCAATATAATATAGGTATAGTTTTATTATCTAATTCAATTTTTATACTCTTTTTATTCAATATAGAACAGTGACTTGGATTAATTGTTTCTAAATTTAAATCACTACGTTCATTTGCTGTGTTTATATTTAAATTATTATAATTAACCTCTTTAATTAGTATATCATAATAAAGCTTTTTCCATATGAAGACAAAGTTATTACTAGCTTCATCAATAGTTGTTATTATATAGTTATCCTTTAATTTAGTAATTTCTGTATACATATCTTTATTAATTTTATCTTTCCTTTTATAATTGTTTGATATTTTCATTTTATTTTTAATTTTATCAAATATATAATCTTTCTAAATGTTTATCTTAGATATATTCGAGCTTTCACTATTAATCAGCTTACTAAAGTAATCATTTAAGTTATTATATAACGAATTGTAAATTTTATTGTTGTCGTTGTTATTATTTAATCTATATTTATACCTTTTTGATTGCAGCTTTCTTAATTCACAATTTTCAATTAATTCCAGATTATGGGTACATATATGTTCATTTATTTTATCAAAATAAAGACTTTTGCAACCGCATTTAGTTTCCATTATGTTTCTAATATCATCGTTACATAGATTTCAATTCTTTATGTTAATTACAAATTTTTCGCCTTAATTGCGGTAACAGCTTATACCTTATTTTAGGAATATATTTACTCAAATCTGATCCTATTATTTCTTTAATTTTTGAATTATTTAAAAGTTTACTTATATTTATGTTTTATATACATTTTTAAATGAATTTTATGGTCAGTGTATATTTTTTTATTATTAGCATTTAATAATAAAAAAATATTACTTCAAACAAAATAATAAATATTTTTATTTATTTTTAATAAATAAAAATACTTCACACACTTCCGATAGAAGTGTGTGAAGTTACAAGACGCATAGTATGTAAAGCCATACTTGAGGTGGTAAAATTCGACTTGCAAGACGTGGCTGGAAAGAGTCAATTGGCATCATCACAACGTGGCAATTTTGAGTTTACTACTCATTCCATCAAATCGGCATTTATGTCGAATAAACAACGTAGTGTTCTTGCCGTGGATGCTTCTAACGCATTTAACTCTTTAAATCGACAAGCTGCTATTCTCAATATACAATACATTTGTCCTTCGTTGGCTTGTGTTCTTGCAAACACTTACAGAACCGACGCTCAACTAGTGCTTGGCGGTACAAGCATATTTTCTCGAGAGGGGTTCACACAAGGGGACCCCTTAGCTATGGCGGCTTTCTCCATGGCCTCACTTCCGTTGAACAACAAAATTAAAAACAGTGTTCCCAGCATCACACAAGTTTGGTTTGCGGATGATGCAAACTTTGTCGGTACTATTGACGAGTTAACTATAGTATGGAATGTATTAAAAAGCGGTGGACCTCAATATGGATATTTCGTTAACGCTAAGAAAACACAACTGCTTACTCATCCATCTAAAATAGAGCAAACATGCCCATTGAAAGAAATTGGATTATCATCGTATGGTATTATGATACTTGGCATTCCTATAGGCACTACTGAATATGTAGATTCGGTTGCACTTGATAAATCTCAAAGTTGAACTCGTCTACTTGATCGTTTAGTAGAAATAGCCAAAGCTGATCCACATGTATCTTATATCGGTCTTACAAAATCAGTACAATGGAAATGAGGTACCTTTTTTAGAAAAACAACATTTGAATGCGTGCATTTGTCAACATTGTTGACCATACTAAAAGAAAAGCTTTTACCTTCTCTAACAAGTCGAACCTTGAATCATGATTGGAGTACAATATTGACCTCACCTCTTAAACTAGGAGGTCTAAGCGTATTAGACCCAATTTTCGCATCCACATTGGAGTATGAAAATGCACAACTAATCTGTGATACTTATGATTCTGAATATACAGGAGAAACTCTGCGACAAGTACAATCAGATGTTATAAAAAGTATTTCTTGTCAACGAATTAATGTTTACAAGAACCGTTTAATTGATGTCAAACAAAGGGCTCAACAAGCAGTATTGAATGCAATTAACCATGCTGCTCAAAATTGCGCTTCATCATGGCTAAGTGCGTTTCCTTTAGCCGTTAACTTTCATCTGCATTATTATGAATTTAGGGATGCCATATATTCCAGATATGGACGGAATCCACCAGATCTAAATAAAAAAACATGTATATGCGGTACAACAAATGGCAATATTCACGCATTATCATGTAAACGAGGTGGTGTACCAATAATCCGTCACAACGATATTCGAAACACGATCGCTTATGCATTATCAGATATATGTTACTGGGTCGAAGTCGAACCAACTTTGCAAAAGATTCCAGACAGTTTAGAATTCATGAATAATTCAACAACGAAAAATAACAATGCGCGCCTAGACATTTCATGTTATGGACTACAGGACAATAGATATGAACGGACGTTTTTTGACGTCAATGTTTTTCAGTACCGTCATATGCCAGCAGTTTACCTCCCGCCGCCTTTGAATATAATGAATATCGCAAACACAGCAGATACAATGAATGAATTGTCAGTGTGGAAAAAAGCAAATTTATACCATTAATTTTTTTATCATCAGGAGGAGTTGGACCGAGAGCTCTTAAGCTACTCAAGGACATTGCCTCGATATCATCGAGGTTAAAATCAGAAAAGTATAGTGATGTATTGGTTCACCTTAAACGCAAGATTAGCTTCTCGATTGCAAGTGCTTCTTCACTATGTCTTTGAATGCCGCGATCAAGTAGAAGACATCCAATCTTTCTGACAATAAATCTAATTTATAGGCCCGTTTCTGGGAACCTAATTTCTGTAAATTAACTTTTCTTTTTCAAAAAAATTGTCAAAAAAATTATTGTCCGATTACAGTATTTTATATTACGATAACTGTCTATTATACAACTTAACCTATCATAATCGTTAATTAATATTTGATTCATTAAACAAATGATATTTTTAGAAAAACTTCTTATATTTACATAAAGATCTTTCAGCTTATTATCTCTTAAAAGTTTTTTAATATTTCCAATTGTTCATAAAAATATTTATCTTTTTTAATATTTTTAAGTTTATTTATCTTGTTCCTTTTATCGCTATTACTTCTTGGCTTGCGTTTAACCGGATTATTATAATCTGGTTAAATGTATGATGTATATATTATCAATGTATATATTGTCATATTATGGTCAAAACTAATTAATTAAATAAAGTTAATTTTATTTAATTAACTAATTAATCAAATAAAGAATATCATAATCGAGTCGTTACGGAAATGTTCTTATTTCTTAATTGGCAGATAATTTACAATATTAATAAATCAGAGGTCCGTAGCCTTCATGTTCAATTTCAAGTTTAATATCATTTATCGCCCTTAAAATCAAAATATCATCTTTACTAAGTTAATAATAGTTTTAATAGATCTGTATTCAATGTTCACAACCATTAAAATACTTTTTGATCATTAATATCAGTTTTATTAAGAAAAAGGCTAAATGGATAAATTTATTAAACGTATTAAATTTAAATATTATTGTGTTGATTTATATATTTTACTATTTTCTGCTTGATGGTATTTTTATAGTAACCTAGTTTAAAATATGTATCTATTAAATTATTTAAATTATTTTAAAGAAAGTCAATATCGTTACAAATTGTTGAAATTCTAAAAATTTCATTATTTTATGTATTATATTTTATATTATATGGTATGAATGAATGCATATGCAAAAATGTTTCTTGTAAGTTTAATTATATCATCTTTACGATATAAATTAATAGTACTTTTAATTGATGTTAATTTAATGTTTTTATCTTGATGCATACTTTTACGTCAATATTAGTTTTATTAAGAATAAGGCTACCTTGATAAAGTAGAAGTTAATATCATTTACTTCGACTTTAGAAGTCAATATCATTACATATTATGGCAATTCTTAAAATATAGGTTTTGTCATCAATTATACATTGATTGTCTGTTTGATGATATTTTTATAGTATCCTAATTTAAAATATGTATCTATTAAATTATTTAAATAATTTTGAAGAAATTCAATTTCATTACACATTATGGCTATTTTTAAAATTTAATTATTTAATGTATTATATTTTATATTATAATATAAAATAATAATTATTATAATTATTTGCATGAATGCTCATTCAAAAGTATGTTTCTTGTAAGCTTAAATATGTCATCTTTGTATAAATTAATAAATATAAATAAATTATATTATAAATAAATTAATAGTAATATTATAAATAAATTACCTACCAATATTATCTGTATGCATGAATATTTATGAAACAATATTTCGTGTAAATAAGTCATTTCTCAAAAAAAATTAACGATATAAGTTAACAATCGTTTTAATTGATGTTAATTTAATGTTCAAATCTAGATAAATACATTTTTTAACATCTACATTAGTTGATAATCAAATTAGTTGATTAAAAATTAGGATATTTATGAAAGGTTCCTTAGAGCTAAACCGGTAAAATATTTTGAAATAATAGCAACTTCAATTATACAAAATTAAATTAATTTCATTAATTACTTCATTAATTTGAAAATTAATAAAGTAATAATTAAGCATTGGTAAAATTAGATAATTAAATATTATTTAAAGGCTAATTAGTGTTTGAAGTCGATTCGTAACGGCGGATGCCAAGATGTTAAGGTGGACTGCTTAAGTTACGCGTAAAGATCGTATTCGGAACGAGGATTTCAGTGTAAAATTTGGTATAGCGCTGATACGCGATAAGTTAAGCGAAACTCGATTACAGTAGTACGGTCGTGTTCTCCACGCTGATAAATGCACACAGGCAATGATGAGTTTCGACCCAAAGCGGAAGAAAATCACTCGAAAGGAAGGCCGATACAGCGATGTATCGACACCATAAGCCGAGATTTAGCAGACGTCGGCCTGAAACCGATAGACGCCGCATACCCCATGAAGTGGAAAAATTATTCCAAAGTAGCGCACCCTGCCACCATAATGGCTTAAACAAAATTACAATTATATTTAATATGATTTGGTATGCATGAATGTTAATGCTAAAATAATATATAATATTATAATATAATATATAATATACTTTCTTTATCATTAATATTGGTTTTATAAAGAATGAGGCTACATGAATAAATTTGTTCGCTTATTGAATAAAAATTGTTAGAGTTAAATACACATATATCATCAATGTTTCGAAACCTAAATAATAAATAATAATTCGTTCAGAATTATATTCAGGTCAAATTTAATATTTAATATTTGGTATCTAATTAAAACGACTCTTATGGATAACTATTTTCAAGATCTTTTAGTTTGTTACAAAAAAACTCAAATATATAATAGAATAAATATTAATATTAGGCGAATATTTGGTATTCGTATTATCTACCGATAATAAGTGTTTAAATAAGTGTTCCGTCGAATCATTTAGCCAAGTAAATTAATCACTTTACTCTATTTTTTAAAATGATAAAAAATATCCCGCTCTAAAAAATTATTTAAGTAATTTAAAATAATTTAGGTAATAATTAATTAATAATCGATCAATTAATAGTTTATTTAAATATTTTTAAAGATTTATAAATAATTTAATTATTGATAAATAATTAAAGTAAAATAAATAATTTGAGTAATTTTAATAAATATTTAATGTAACTGATGTTCATAATATATTGCAAATGAGTGATCATCATCTTGTTAGTTACCATCAGTCACTTTGAATATTGTGAGCATCAGTTCATGCAACTAGCAGCCATCATTAATGTGATGTGATAGTGATCAATTTTCAGCCACTAACAAAATGGCTATCAGTAATTTCAGCTCAAATATAAACTATTAATATGGATAGTTCAAAATTACGAAATTATGCATAAGATTAGCACAAATGCTCAGAGTAGCGGATCCGCGAAATTTCATAAAATCGAGCATCTTAACAAAATATGGATATCCATTAATGATATAGGGCTAACGATATATTCAAAACAAATATTTTTTCTTAATAACAAAAATTCAGATATGGATGTTTGCTGAATTTAATGATTGATTAAGTGATAATAATTAATAATTAATTAGATTAACTAACATCTAGTAATTTATCAAATGCTAATGCAATATTAAGGCATATTTATTAATATTATAAATCAAATAAATTTCAGGTATATTAACTTAAAATTTGAAAATAAACTATAGATGATTAGTTTGATAAGAAGTAATCATTAGGAAAAAAAGTAGGTTTTTAAATCGAAGGTTGCACTTCTCCTACGAACGCTGATTTAATTTGAAATCAGAAATGATTTCAATTAAATTGAAAAAATATAAGACGAAAGTCTTTTATTACATCTAATTGCGAATGAAAGCAGACGAGTCAAGTGGATCGTTAGCCAACATTAGAAAAAGGACCGAAATGTGAAACGTAGGTATTGGATCAGTAGCTGATGAGGTCCACCAATACCTAAATGTAGCGTACTTATTTTGGCTTATATATAGGATTAAAGTATCATGCAGGATAAAATAGTCATCAAAATTTCAATAGTAACAATGGCTGCACATGTATATAAACATAAATAAATTTTAATGTACATTGATGAATAAATGTAGTGTACAGTGATGCTAATAGGATTAAAAATTAACCACAGGACGAAAAAATGAATCCGACCATTGAAGTAATACGGCTCGTGTAAGCAATAAATATTTACAGTGATAAATGTTAGTATTTTATTAACATATAATGACTATAAAAATAAAGGTGTTTCTTAAAAATAATGGTAGACAAGGGAAGAATAATTAAAAAAATCAGTGTGATTATTAGGAATCAGGATATACATAAAAGTTCATATAATTTCAAGATGCTAAATTATTTGGATTTCATTTTTACAATTTCTCGTCAGTAATAAAAAATAATTGTCAATTATTTGGAGTGAAAAAGGGAAAACATATTTTTTTACTTTCCTTTCTACTAAACTATTCAAAAAGAATTTAACAAATATATATTTTTCCCTTTTTATTACTACCTCTTAATAATCGTCATTGTATTTATGAGTGAACACTTGATATATAATAAATGATTAATAATTATATCACACGAAATGCCAACGATGCCTGTTATCAATATAAATAAAATTTAAAATTCTAGAAAATGTTGAAGTTTGTATGATCAAAACATAGGTATCGTGTTATTATGATATTTTATTTCTAGTAAAATAAAATAATAATAATAAAATAATAATAAAATAATTTATTATTCAAAACAAAATGATTTTGTAATTTATCAATATTCCGCGTTTTAGATATTGATTTCAGAATTGTAATACAAATAATTAATTAGATTTGAGTCCATAACAATTAAATTTTAAACCATTAAAATTTAACTTACATCTTTTATAGTCTAACTTTAATATAAAATTCAAAAATATTTATATTTGTTGCTATTCTCATTATTAAAATATTATCTTAATAATTTAAAAAATATATATAATTTAAATAATTATATAGGACCGTGCTTATAACACGACCCTATATATACGGGGCGTATTAACAAAAAATAAAAACATTGTCTTCGTCGATAACATTAATTAAAAATTACAAATTAATTTAATTGCAACGGCTAATTAAAAAAATCGGATAGTATAGATGGCATATAGTCACAAATAAATAACATACTTAAATTACTCAAAAGGTTAACATTTTAAAAGTTGAATACACGTGATAAAAAATTTAAGTTGCAGATTTCCAACATCCTTATTACCAAAAGTAGAAAATTCGATTATTTAGACACAACAAAAGACAGTTCATGTAATCAGATTTGCTGAAATTCATAAAATTTGCTAATTTTGAGAAAGCTACTATAATATCAGTAGAAATTTTGTTTAAATCACTGCCGAAGATTAGCTAGTCGTGCAGCCAAATCCCGCTCATCTTCAATGGTACGTTTTGCTACTCCAGTAGCATTCACATCCGAAACAGCAGGCATGTTTTGTAACTTATCAGCAATAACTAAATTGTTTTCATCAGCTACTTGTCGCATAAGAGCAGTCACTTCATCAATTGGGGTTGACAGTGTGGACACCTGATTTATAGCACCCTCCATAACACCTTCTTTAACGTCAACATCTTCAAATTGTTGTTCAAACTTGTCCATTACTTGACTAACTTTTTCTAATTCCATGGAAGACATTGCTTTTTCAAGAGTACGTGTAATTCCAGACATGTCTCTAAGAACTGAGCGAACTGCTGTTGCTGATTGTAGTCTGGATTTAACACCCTCAACACGGGCTGATAGTTTTAGCAGATTTAAATACTCATGCTTTTTCCGGACGCTGTTTTCCGCATATATGCGAGCACCATCAATGTTGTTTCTAGATAATGCCTTCTTTACTCGATCTTTTTCAATACCAGATTGCCTGTTCGCTTTTCTAGATTGATTTACTAACTGGCGGGCAGTAAATCCAAGTTGGAAGACCGCATTTTCGAGTTGTTGATCATTTGCCGTTCGCCTACCGAACATCTAATTTATATTGAAATAAAAATAATATTTTGCTTTATCATCTTTTATAAATTTCGTAAACGTTAATGTATGTATATATATGAAAATAAAAATGCATTAAAAATACATTATTAAATATATTCGTGCTAACTGTCTGAAGTTATAACGAGGATTGTTTCTGCTTAAAGATGTACAATCGAAGCGCTAGCACAAAAATAACCGCTAAGTAAAATAAGGAATTTTGAGTACAACAAATATCTACAAATATTTTTTTAGATTCCAATATATCATTACAAAAACTAATTAAGGTCAAATTCCATTTTTTAAATGGCTATTTCATACGATTTATAGTATAGGTGAATGTCTAAATGTGTTCAGAAAGTAAAAAGTAAAGGATTTTCTTAAAAACATAACGGTTAAATAGTTACATCAAAACTTCAAAAACACGTAGTTAAATCGATCTCATTATGTATTGATATCAGTCTTCAAAGACGGACAGGGGGATCAGATCCATCCAGCATACATCAACGCGCCGCCCTCTGACTGAGCCACTCAAGTTCTCTCACTCACCTGAGAATCCAGTCGAGGTGGACAATGGTAGGTAATCGTGAGATGAGGAACTTGAGTAACCTAAGTCTTTGCGCAGGGGACGTTCTCTAGAAAATAAGACTAAGCCCGAGATCGCCTAGGTGCACCAAAGGCGCACCTGGGCACTCTTTCTCTTAAAGACAGATGCTGGGCCCGTTTCTGGGCCATCTAGCTCTCTTCAGGACACTTTTAAATCTATTCAAATCTGATCCGACCGACCATTTAACCGTAATGGTAAACCCCAGGTATCTTGCTCAATGTGTGAAGACTGAGAGTGATTGATTATTCAAAATGGTAAGAAGACATGAAAGTACTGATCTCTCTAAATTTTATTGTAACCAGGAAGCCATTAAAGACCACCACCTGCGATTTGGAGGAGTTTAGAAAATTGGATGGGGTTAGTTGGCTTTTTAATTATAAAAAGAAACGGCTGATATCCGAGACTACATCTATACACCTGCGTCTAGAAAACAGAGATGTGGTATAATCAGCATATACCATGATATGATGATCAGAGCCAGCAAGATATAAGATAGGAGAAAGTGGGGAGCTTTGATACAAATCTGTAATAGGGTAGAACTGTCGTGCATCAGGGTCGTCTTCATAGAGGAAAGGCTTGGTATACAGCCGAATCTCCATCTTGTTAACAATTCTCGCAGGCAGCCCGAGGGACCTGAGAGAAGTAATAACAATAAGAATAAAGATATGGTCAAATGTAGCGGAAAAGTAAAGAAAAACCGCCACAGTAAGCTGATGACTGTTATCTTGGCGAAACCGATGTACTTTACTAATTGCTGAATGAACCGAACAACTTTTTACAAACCCATTAAAATCTGGTTTGATTAAATTACGCCTAAATAGACGGGGCACGGATTCTACGAGCAAGCACTTTTTCGTAGATGGAGATAAGGGAATTTTGAATCGAAATGGGACCAGCTCTTTAGGACATATAATCAATTTTTTCTTAGCTAAAGATACCCTTTAGCTCATGTTTATGCTGGCTATATCGAGCGGAGTGGCTAAAAGCATTGTGATGGCGACCTCCATTCTCTGACTGTCTATCAAAAGTTGACAGACAAGAGTGAAGAGTGGAGAGTGGCGCTTTGGATTTGGAGGTGTCCATTGTCCGTTTGTTTAGGGTATCTGTAATAGATAAATCCCTACTTCTGAAGTCACCCCAGGGAAGGATCAGTTTAGGATACTGAGTGACTCCATAATTGTGAAGGAACAGTGACTCCTCTAAAACTTTATCAAGGCCTATACTACCGATCCAACCCAAAGCTCTCTCCTTCTGCAGTCAAACTTCGCCGTCTTGAATATCTTTCAAAATTAAGACTGAAAAGGGTTAAGGGCAATGTTCGTCTTATCCTTAATCAGCTAAAATTTAAATCTAGAGCTACAGTATTCTTTCGAGAGAGCATGTTTGATGGAACAGATAGATTGGGAAGATGTAACATTTTTGCTAGGTGTAGTATTTTTGCATATTCAATTTCACTCCAACAAAACTCAAGGTTTTGTTGGAGTGAAATTGAATATGCGACCTTTATAGGTAATCGAAAGTATCGCTGTAGCTTGCGAAGAGAGGTAGGAATTAAATCGGATAAGACTAGCAATTCCTACAACAGGAAAAGTCAGATAGCTGCCTGTAAGCAGGCCACTCTTTTGGAGGTCTTCTTCTTGGTAAACCTTTTACGGAGGCTTCAAAGGTCGAGAAAGTATACACGTTATTTTTTAAGAAAAAAACAGTGTATACTCACAAAATGGTGCTAGATTTTACAAAATAAAACGAAATTTGTATAGCATTTAGGCGGTACACAAAATGGCCGCTAAATTAGTGTTGACATGAAAATATAAAAGAGCTTTAACCATTATTGTAGCAGAGTGGATTTCTTCTCTTCAGAAGATGGTGCTATATTAACACTAATTTCAATTAAAATGTTCAGTGAAAGTAACATCGTTGCGGAGCGTTCAAAGGATTTTGGAATTGTTGGAAATACTCGCAAATCGATAGAATTTCAGCGAGATTCAGACGAAAAAAGGTTTGTTTGCCATGTTCCTGACAAGGTTAGTGGTGATGTTTGTTTTTCTGCTAATGATGTGGTGGGTTCAGGGGAACTGCCCCTATCCCTAAAGCCAGAAATTCGGTACAGTTAAAACTAGTTGAGCCTATATAAAGGCAGATTATTTGATATATTTATCAAAACGTTTGCCAACAAGTACAACAACCGCAATCTCTTTAATTTTATCAAAATTTATGATGCTGATATCAAGATTTCTTTCGCCATCGCTGGGTTAGCGAATGAATATGAATGTTTTTTTGCTGAGAAATTGACCAGCCTCTGCACTTTTAAAGCCATGCCGATTATGGCCTTACTAAAGATCACTAATCTTCACCCACGGAGCAGTCGCAACAACATCTGTCCATCTCTCATGACTTTATCCGTTGGCGAATAGAAGAGGATACGCTTCTTCGAAAAAGATTCCAATTTGATCCTATCAGAGTAACTTTCTTTCAGGCAGCTATCCAGCGCTTCCCTCGAATTGGTAAGGAGAGTCTAACCGAATTTAATTTCTACCTTTCTTCGTAAGCTCCTGTAATGCTTTCTACTACCTACAAAGGTCGTATTTACAGTCCCACTCCGACAAAACTCAAAACCTTAGTATACATGCTCCGTCTTCCTAACCTCCCTGCTTCTGACAGATATGTTCTCTCAAAATAATATTGGAGCTCTAGGTATGGGTTCCAACTTAATAAGGATAGGGCAAGCTTTGCTTTCCTTAATCCAACTCAGTCTTCCTTCTGGACGATATTCAAGAAGGAGAAGTTTGTCTGTTGGAAGGATGGAACCTTGGGTTAAATGAAGAAAATAGGTCTTGATAATGTTTTGGAGGAGTTACTATCTCTACATAATTATGAAGCCACTTAATTTCCTCAACCAATCCCGCCTTGAGGATACTTTAGGAGTAGAGATCTATCTGTCTCAGATATTCTTAACTCCTAAGGTCCTCTTCCAGACACTTGCAAATCCGTCGCTCTACTCTCTTCTCGTGTCTGTAAGATATTGACAGCCGATCAAAGAAGAGAATTGGCCGTCACAATGCTTTTAGCTGCCCCATCTGATGTGGCCGGCATCAACATTTGTACACGTGTTTTTATTCCAAAGAACAATCCGGTATCTTGTCCTAAAGACTTGCGGCCCATTTTGATTCAAAATTCCCTCGTGTCGATTTACGAGAATGCGCTTGCCCGTAAAATCCGCGATCATTTAAGTAGGCAAAATTTAATCCCACCAGGTTTCCATGTGTTAATCAAAGGTCGCTAGGTCCATTCAGCTGTAGGTTAAGTGCATCAGTTCTGTAAGGAAAATAGTCATCAACTTGCTGTGGATGTTTTCCTTGACTTTTCTGCTGCATTTGACCGCATTTCCATTCCCTTTGTTATCTCTTCTCTCGGGTCCCTTGGGTTGCCTGCGAGAATTGTTAACAGGATGGAGATACTGCTGTACACCAAGCGATTCTTTTATGAAGACGACCCTGATGCGCGTCAGTTCTACCCTATTACAGGTGTTCCCCAAGGATCACCTCTTTCTCCTATCTTGTTTCTTGCTCTTCCATTGAACTCTTTAAAATATTTAAGCGCGAACAACGTCTAGTGGTACACGCTGATGATACCACAGCCTTGTTCTCGGGACGCAGGTGCAAAGACGTAGTCTCGGACATCAGCCGATTCTTTTTAACATTAAAAGACCAGTTTACCCAGTTCAATCTTATTTTAAACTCAGCCAAATCGCAGGTGTAGACTTCCATGGCGCCCCTGCAACAAAGCAAAAACTTAAGAGATTAGCACTCTCTGCCCTCTACTCCATTTAAACTAACCAACCACTCCCCACCTTCACGAATCGAGTAAAATACCTGGGGTTCACCGTTACGGTGAACTGGTCGGCGAAAGTTGACCTGGATAGCCATAAACGTATTCTGAAGAGAGCTATGTGGACCCTGAAACGGGCCCAGAATCTAACCTGGGCCCGTTTTTCAATAATCTCAATGAAATTAATCATTGAGACAGGATTAATTTCTAAGAGCCGCATGCGTCACGCTTTTCGAATCTATCTATGTTTCCTCAAACGAGGTTATACTTCTGTCTTCTCCGAGTATCGTAATCCCTTCCTAAAAATTGTCCTTTTATTGTCTAAAAATATTCTCCTATTGACCATTTTCATATGTACTTACTTAAGCTTATTTGTCAGTCGGCATCTCCATTTTTGACAACCTTGTTCAACTCTTCTATCCGCAGCGGCACTTTTCCGTCAAACTGAAAATCTGTCACTGTCCATCTACTTATGAAAACACTCTCTTGACAGTTCACTTCCGTAATCATATCGGCCTATATCTCTCATTTCGACCTTATCAAAACTCGTCGAACGTCGTGTGCTAAATCATGTTAATACCTATCTTCTATCGTCAAATTTATATCCGCCGCTTTAATCTGATTTTCATTCTAATCATTCCACAGAACTAGCGTGTCACAAAGTCTTTGTCATCTTCTACAATTGCGAAATGAAATACTGTGTAGCGTTATAATCTCCCTTGATCTCTCATATAAATTCGACATCGTCGATCATTATATTCTTCTCAATCGGCTACGTCATAACTATGGATTCTCTAATTTCGATGTAGCTTGGTTTTTCTCTTGCCTATTTGACCGCTCTTCCAGTGTTCATTCAGCTTCTGTCTCTCAACCGTTTTCTCTCGCACACGATGTTCCTCATGACTCAATACTAGATCTAGTGCTTTACTCCTTTCTTCTCGGTGATCTCTATTCAATAACCAGAACACACAATTTTCATGTTATTCAATGTGATGATGACATTATCCTCTGCTCTTATTTACCATCCTCTAAAATCCAGAATCTTGCACCCACTTCCTCCGCTTGCCTCTTATCCGATTCCCAGCAAATTTCTTCGTTTCGCCTATCACTCCAATCCTGCTAAGTCCAAAATCATGTGTATAATTCCCTTTCACCACAGTATTACTTCACTACCTTATATCTTTACTCAACAATACTTCCTGTCGTTAATGATATCGTATTCTCATTTGGTCGGCTTCATCAATTATCCTCATGTGAATTCTTTAATCCTAGATGCAGCACTGTACACTACAATCAGCGTAGGTGGACCTCATCAGCAGTGAGCCTACGCCTACCTTTCGTGTTTCGGTCTTATAATTATCTGCTGAAATTTTCCTCTGCTGCCTTTCTGTAAAAACAAACGATACAGTTTGTAAGGAAAATACTTCCACTTGTGCAAACTGTACGTTGTATCCGTCTTTTGAAACCAAAAGATGGAAATAGCACTACAGTTGACGGAAACAACCGATTTCGTTGTTTATAATACGTTGTAGAAAACAACGTATTCCTCAGTTTTTACTTTGACAAATATCCTTCTCTTCAGCCATTTGTTTCCGGTAAAGTAAGTTCTTATTTCCTACTACTCCGTGATATTCGCCGTATTCGTAGGTTGATCGATTTTCGCTCCTTATTTCTCTTTTACCCGCCTTTTAATTTTCCCGAATCGATTATTGCTTTAGCAGCTTTTCCAACTCTCACAAAACTACTCTCCAACCTCTTCAACGTATTATAAACTTAATAGTTCGCGGTCCGCCATTTTGACCACATATGTCAACATATTTTCAATCTTTCATAACATCCCACAATAAGTCATCATGCCCAATTATGTTTGATTCTCCTGACCCATAGTGTATTGCATCACAATTCCCCTTATTTACATCTTCCATATCTCGATGAATCTCGTCCTATTTATTTATCCTTAAGATCATATCATTCCCTTCTCCTCTACACTCAAAATTATTCGGCAAATTACCGCCTTAATTCCTTTTATGTTGCTGCTCCTCTTGCTTGAAATTTGCTCCCTTCGTATATCCGCTCGACTTCCATGTTCATGCTATTCAAAATTCGCCTGCACGATTATTTTTTATCAGTTTGATGATTTTCTTCATTCTTAATGGGCTTGTAAGCGCGCCGTTGGCACGCATTTGCCACTAAAAATAATTTTTTATTATTTTTAAATTTGAATCGTATCTAATATTAGGGGTATGATTTTCTAATAATCACCGAAATACCTGGTATAAACAGATAAACTTTTTTACGCTGATATCGAAAATCTAATTAGTTTTTTAATTGGTTGAAAGAGTCCGCGCCAAATCACATTTTGTTTCAGCGTTTTGGAATTTTTTAAATTAATTAAATAATAAATTTTATAAATAATTATTGGAGCTGGATCAAATAAAAGAGAAATTTTTTTGATATCTTGCTAACTTATCTTAGCATGTTCAGAAAATTTCGTGTTGAGGTAATTTTCTGAAGATTATAACAGAAGTTAGCGAAATATCAAAAATTTCATTTTTTCTTTGATCCAGCTCCAATAATTCTTTATCAATAATGGATCATTATCAACTATCTAAAATGAATGGTATTTTTTTAATTACCTTCACCTAAGAGTTAATTATTAATAAGGAACGATAACAATGTTCTTTCACCCGTTTGAGTCGTTATAAACCATTTGTAGTGAAAATGGTCCAAAACGAGCGAATATCCATTCCTTTTTTGCCGCATTTGACCGCATCCTGCGAGAATCGTTAAGAGGGTGGAGATATTGTTGTACACCAAGCGGTTCTACTATGAAGACGACCATGATGCACGTCAATTCTACCATATTACAAGTGTGCCTCAAGGCTCCTCACTTCTATGTTATAAATTGATGCATTCGTCGTTCTCATCAAAGTTTTTAAACGTGATCATCATCTCATGGTATATGCTGATGATATCACATCCCAGCTTTTTCTGGACGCATGTGCAACGATATAGTCCTCGACATCAGCCGTTTATTTTTAAAATTAAAAGACCAGCTTACCCTTTCAATCTTATTTTAAACTTCGAAAAATCGCAGGTGGTCGTCTTTCATGGCACCCCAGCCACAAAAAAATTAAAGACTGGCACTCTCTCCCCTCTTCTCCATTTTGCAGCCTCAACGACTCCCCATCTTTACGAGTCGAGTAAAATATCTGGGGTTCACCGTTACGGTGAACTGGTGAGCGAAAGTGATCTGGATAGACTTAAACGTATCCTGAAGAGAGGTGGGCCCTGAAACGGTACCAGCATCTGTCATTAAAAAAGATTTATTTTAACGTGGCAAATGCGTGCCAGCGCACGATTACATGACCACAACAAAACAAAAATGTAAATCATGTGTCGATAAGGTGTGAACGGAGGGGGTGTTTGAATGTGATACAGGAGGGAGCGCGACAGACGTCGCGAGGGAGTTGATTCCAGGCGAGTAAGGCGGCGACGAGGAAGGATCGGATACCATAGTTGTTGGAGTAATTGGAAACGTGGAATAAGAGGGTATGACGGGAACGCAGCGATAGCGAGGTGGGGCGAGTGTCGTCTAAGAAAGGAAGGTTGATGAACGATGGGGAGCCGACAGCGATGAGACGAAAAGTTACGCGAAGGCGGAGTTTGATGCGGATATGGACAGTGGGCCAGGAGAGTTGGACAAGATATGTGGATGTGTGGTCAAAGCGACGGATACGAAAGAGCACTCGAACGGCGGTGTTGATTATTCGTTGTAGGGGTAGGATTATGGATTTTGGAGAATTGGTGAAAAGGGTGAGACAGTAATCGATTTTAGGGAAAAGAAGCGATGAAAGAAGATACATACAAGAACGGAAGTCGATAAGGGGGGCGGATACGCGGATGTCACGGATAATTAAGTTAGACAAGCGGACCTTGTCATGGACGAAGTGTTTAAGCGAAAGGTGATTATCGAAATGGAAGCCTAAGAAAGTGAGATTGTGGACTATGGGGATGATCGATGAGGCAAAAGATACTGTAGGAGTAGTTTTGTTTGGTTTACGGGGGATGATCCACATCATTTTGGACTTGTCGGGGTTAGAACCAGATGAATGGTCATTGAATGGGAAAAACCAAGTACGCCTATGGGGGTACTTGGGCTATCTCAGTGTTAGTCTTCTTCTCTAGAGGACGTCCCCCAGAGCATAGACTAATGTTTCTCAATTACCTCATTTCAAGATTACCGACCAAAGTCCGCCTCGACTGGACTCTAAGAGGGTGATTGACCCTAATTGGGTCCGTCGTAAGGCGGCGCGTTGGTGCGACCGGGAGTGCAGATCCCACTGGACCTGTGGTCGTGATATGTATAGAAGACTCGGGCTTTATTTATTATTTATTTCGCAATAAAGTTTTTGAACATAATTGAACTTGGCGCGGAACGTTTTTATCATAATCAAAAATCTAAGTAGATTTTTTGAAATCTTCACCTAAATGTTCATCGGAAAGCATGTGATATTTTTAATTTTTAGAAAAAAGTCTCAAAGTCATGTCTCTAATGTACCCACGTTAGCTCATGAAATATTAATTTGAA
This sequence comes from Pomphorhynchus laevis, assembly GCA_012934845.2. Lineage (NCBI taxonomy): Eukaryota > Metazoa > Acanthocephala > Palaeacanthocephala > Echinorhynchida > Pomphorhynchidae > Pomphorhynchus > Pomphorhynchus laevis. Next base: position 4,961 of record WNNJ02002896.1, on the reverse strand, counting down.
TATATCCACACTTAGATATTTTCCTTTTCCGCTATTCCTCATTCAGACGTAATCTATAATCTCCTATTTCCCTTTCCCGATTTATTTTAGCCTCCCAGACGTTTTTCTCTTCCACACACCAACGGTATTCAACCTTTTACTACCACTATTTCCCTGCTCTTAGTAATCCCTCCAAATTCCTCGTTCTTGTTTGCATAGATATTTAACGACATCTGTCATAATAAATTAAAGCAGCTAACTGAGTCTACGCATTTTATACTATTTATAAATTAAAAATAATGCTAATTAAAAAAAAATAATTAGATAATAATTATATAATATTTTATATAAAAACCAAATTTTATGAATTGACTAATAAATAACAGACAGTGTATCATAATAAGGATCATATGTTATCAGGAAGAACTGAGATGTTCTCAGGTTTCGGCTCCTATTTTACAAGCTAACATAGTTGCTTGTTCTTAAAGGAATTATTATTCCTCGACCAAACATAGTAGGGGCCCAAATATACGGAATACTGATTTAAGTTTAAAAAGTTAATTTGTGGCAATTAACATATTAATGTTGATTAACACAATATAACAAATGCACTAGAACGTAATATAAACAATAATAATAAAGATTTTCTTAATAAAAGATAACATGTTACACATAACAGGGATAAATAAGTAAATAAGTTATAAAAAAGTTAAGTCAACAACGAGACTGCATATTCTTTATATTCTTCATAATCACTTCTCATTATGTAGGCCTCAAATCCATGGGGATCTGAGCCCCCCCCAACTAATCCAACACGCCGCTTTCCGATTGAACCACCCGGGGTCTTTCACCCCCCCCCCGAAGAATCCACTAGGTGCGGACAATGCTAAATAAACGCGAGACAATAAACATAACAGCTACTACTTCATTAATAATATACATTAATTACTGCAACGTATTTTCTGATTATGCGTACATTAAAGTATCGACCAGACAAGTGAATTATGGAAATGACTATATTCTTGGATTGGTATATTTTCATTTTAATTAGTCTAGATTATTGAAATTGAAGAGAAAAAGAGCCTTTACTTACCACCTAGTAACTTAACATATTCACAACAGATTGGAATATGTATTTATATACAAGCCCATAGATCGGCAAAATTTGGTAAATGATTCATGGTTACGTGCTCAGATACTTCTTGTTAGGTTTAGCATAACTATTTCTCGAGATACATCTACATGCAAATGGAATTTACCCGCAAATTAGTATTTGCAGAATATTTATTCAGCTAATTAATTATTTATTTTCTAACCCGTTGATTAAGTGCCGAGATTCGATCGCTAAAACCCAATAATACTGTAAAGCATAAGCATCTATATGCACCAGTATGTGGATCGACAAAATTTGATAAATGATTAAGGGTTGCTTGTTCATTTCACTTTTTTCAAGTTAAACACAACCTTCCAAATGTCGCTAAGGATACGGCTTCTTATAAACTTAATATTTGATTATTGTTAATATTTCAACAGCATACACAACATGGATTAATTGGCTGGTTTATTGCAAAAATAATTAAAATAAAATAACAATTCATTTTAACTTTGTAAATCCAATTAAGACAATGTTTTAACCTAATAAAAGTCAAGAGTCTTCAATACGTTCTACAGCCATATTTGCGCCCCCATAGATGCAACAAGCGCTTCAAGATTTGTGTCACGGTTATAGAATCCCACTGTCTGCATTTGTACAAGTTCGGATGCGTAAAGTTGTTCTTGAGTTTGGTTTGGTTGTTGATTTGTCGGCTGATGTTGCTGGGGATGAAGACGATCTAATGGTTGAAACAACGAAGCAGTATGATCTTGATTTGAATTTTGTAAATTTTGAGAAGCTGTTGTTGCATAAGCTGTTTGTCTATTGCTTGGGTAAAATAAAATCTTCTTTATTAAAATAAAATCTTCATAAATATGGAAAAACAGCACTCCTTATTGCTTCCTCCATGGGTAAATTATTTTTAAATTCGGCTAAGCTATTACAATAAACTGTTGTATCTTTAAGCTTAATGTATCATCCAACGACTTGACGATCAAATTGGACTGCTCTATATTTCCTTACTATATCTCTTAGCAGAGTCAGACAATGACCTCGGAGCACATACGATGAGCGCAGATGAGTGCATCCGCGAATATATTGCGGATGCATCCATCTTTGATTCATAATAATACGTTCGTTTTACTCAAACTAAATATCTAAACTCAGTAAGCTGATCTGATTATTTTATTTCTATAAAATACGTAGACTCAGTTACCTGATACGATCAGTTAGGTCGAACATATAGCAGACAGTTCCTAATAAATCATTCGAAGATGCTAAAAATAATTTTCCTTCAAATGGAAAGGATTCCAGTGAACATTCTGTTTTATTCAGCTAAATAATATGTGGCTGATTATTTATTTTCTAAATCGTTGATTAAGTGCCGAGATTCGATATTTAAAACCCAATAATACTGTAAAGCATAAGCATCTATATGCACCGGTATGTGGATCGACAAATTTGATAAATGATTAATGGTTGCGTGTTCATATCTTTTGTGTTCAAGTTTAGCATTACTCGGTAGTAATATTATGTCGATTATTTATTTTCTAGTCTTTTGATCAATTGTCGATATTCCATCTTTAAAAACCCCAAATAATGTAAAGCATAAGCATCTATAAGCACCGGTATTTGGATTGACAAAATTTGATAAATGATTTGCATTTATGTATTCATATCCTTCTTATTCGATTTTAGCATAACCATTTCTCGAGAGACATCTGCATACAAATGAAATATTTCCCCGCAAATGAGTATTTGCCGAAAAATGGTCAATTTTAAATTGACAATTAAAATATTGACTTTAAAAATACTGATTTTAAAATATTGACTTTAAAAAGTCCATTCATAAAAATTGACTTTTATAGTAGTTACTATAAAAGTAGTTACTATCGAAATATCAAAATAATTTCTGTTGTCGTTTAACTATACCTAATTGTTCCTGGATATTTAAAAATTTAAATATCAGGATGATATATTTCTAATATTTTATTTTTATTTTTATTCAGTAACATAATATATGGTCTATAATTTGTTTTATAGTCTATTGATCCTGTGCCGAGATTCGATTTTTAAATACTTAATAATACTATAAAGCATAAGCATCAATATGCACCGGCCTTTGGATCAACAAAATTTGATAAATTATTCACCTTTGAAGTATTCATATCATGTTTTTGTTTGAGTTTAAGACAGCCATTCCAATTGTCAAATAAAAACCAAAAAATTACTTTACGACAATACGTTATCGAGTAAACGATGATAAATATTATTAGCAATACAGACCATAGCCTTTTTCGATAGTCGCCTTTTTCATCTTTACGGCCTTTTCGATAGTTGACGGTAAGAAAATATAATAAAAGCAGTAAAATGTAATAAACAATTATTTTATGAGTATAAAAAATACTGAAAATATCTAAGATATAAAAATATAAAAACTTAACATTTCATATTACGCGATTCTGACCAAAAATCGTGTCATGCGATTGAATCGTATACTGAACAAAAAGCGCGATTTATTCATGAGATACGTATTAATGATAGTGACTCTAACGTTACATTGATACATCATCGTACCTCTTTGGTCCATGATATCGTACCAGATGTAGGTATTTTCACAGAATCTTGGCTTAGTTCGTCAATAGCAGACGTAGATATACGTAGGTATATCTACGTAGGTATATATACGTAGGTATATATATACGTAGGTATACGTAGGTACGTAGATATCGTACCAGATATCGTACCAGCTGTAGGTATTTTCACAGAATCTTGGCTTAGTTCGTCAATAGCAGACGTAGATATATTCATTGAGGGATACAGCATAAGTAGAAGTGATAGAACAGGGAAAATTGGAGGAGGTGTTATCGCGTATATCTCTAATAGGCTTCAATTCCGAGTAATTGAAACTCTTAGTGATGCTATTAACCATAATGAAGCATTGTGTATTAGGCTATATTGTCAACACCCAATAACGGTATTGACTGTGTATCGTTCTCCAAGATCAAACACAGATAGCATAGCAGCTTTAATGGAGAGAAGTAGTTATTGTGATAGATTTGTTGTACTCGGTGATTTCAACATGCCATCTGTGAATTGGGTTAATTACACTTCCAATGACTCGGATGTCGAGAGTTTGAAGCTACTTGGCTTAATAAACAGCTTGGCTCTTAAGCAACATGTCAGTCAGAGTACAAGATTTTCACAGGATTCACATTCACTTTTGGATTTATGACTTACTGTACCATATGACATTCTTGATAGATTAAGCTATCTGGACCCAATAGGTCATTCAGATCATGTGGTCATTTCGATTAGTCTGAGCGATGTCTACTCACATGGCGTAAATCCGACGTCGTCTGTAAACCCATTCAGAACTGACTTTGCTCTAGTAAATAAATATCTCGTTGGGGTAAAGTGGTTGGATGCTTTTGATGTTGGCGTCGAATATTCATGGCAGTTTTTCAGGGATACTCTGTACCACCTCCTTAATGGTTTCTCACCTCTTCAGAGTAAACACTGATTGACATCTATCTCACCGCCTTGGTTTAATAGCGACATAAAACATGCTTTAAAGATGAGACATAAGGCCTTTAATAACTATCGTAAAGACAGAGCTAATTTCAGCACTTATAAGAAATGGCGAAACCTCGTTACGTCCATGAAGCGAACTGGTAGGCGATCTTTCGAAAATCAGCTAAGTATAAACTGTCACCGTGATCCCCGCTCTTTCTTTAGGTATGTGACTGCTAAGCATACGCGCTGTAAACCTATAAATTGTATTCAACGTGACGATGGGAAATTCATAACTGATTCTTTGCAGATATCAAATATGTTTAGAAATCATTTCCATTCTTTGAATCTTGACCATAAGGATGTGACAATGGGT